>PVJN01047263.1:0-16091 GCA_004026805.1 Lasiurus borealis
CATTGCATATGAGAACTTCAGTCACTGCCGTTCACCCCTTCGATTGCCTGGCAGAGACGTAATTCCACTCCACAAGGTGACCTCCTGTCCCTGGTGGGGGACGGACATCAGGGGGTACGGTCCATCTGCCGGAGGTGGCCGGGGGGTTGTCTGGGAGGAGACTCCAGTGGCCAGAAGGAGCAGAGATTCCCGCCCTCATTGCCCTGTGTCAGGTTCTGGGACTGAAATGACCCCTCTCCCCTGTGAGGGACAGGTGGTCACCTCGCTCTACCCTGACGTAAAACTGTGGAAATGATGAAAAATCACGCCAACTTTAAAGTCCACCATTCACATCAAGAGGCGAAATCTCCCCTTTACATTTCTGAAGAGCGCCCAGCCGGTGTGGCTCAGTGGTTGAGTGCCCACCTACGAGCCTGGAGGTCACAGTTAGATTCCCCGTCAGGGCACATGCCCAGGATGGGGTGTGCAGGATTCTCTCTCATCATTAATGTTTCTTTCTCTCCCTTCCTCTTTGAAATCAATATAACTACTATTTTTTAAAAATTTCTGAAGAGAGCCAAAACCGGTTGGGCTCAATGGATAGAGCCTTGGCCTGCGGACTGAAAGGTCCTAGGTTCGATTCCGGTCAAGGGCACATACCTTGGTTGCGGGCACATCCCCAGTAAGGGGTATACAGGAGGCAGCTGATCAATGTTTCTCTCATCAATGTTTCTGACTCTATCCCTCTCCCTTCCTCTCTGTAAAAATCAATAAGATATATATTTTTAAAAATTTCTGAAGAGAAATTAGAGCGAAAAAGAAATCTGTAACATTGAAGGTCTCAGAGCTGTTCTTTCCTATAGAGCAGTGTGGTTCTCAACCTTTCTAATGCCATGCACGACCCTTTAATACAGTTCCTCACGTTGTGGTGACCCCCAACCATACTCCATAACTGCAATTTTGCTATTGTTATGAATTATAATGCAAATACCTGTGTTTTCCCCTGGTCTTAGGCGACCCCCGCGAAAATGTCGTTGAACCCCCAAAGGGGTCGCGACCCACAGGTTGAGAACCACATAGAGACTATGGGGTCCAAAGCCCTGCGTGGTTCTGGGATGTTCCTGGCTTTGGGGGGAGAGAAGGAGGGTGGCCTGAGGTTAGAGAGAGAACGAATAGGACTGATTCATCGGTCCCCAGACCCCCGCCCCTGGGAGGGTAGGGGGAGGACCCCCTGGGCGCGCACCTGCTCCCCACTCTGCGCAAGCCTGGGCGATGCCCGCCGCCCGGTGTCTCACTGGAACCCAGGCCGGGTCTTGCACATTTTCCATTCGAGGCGGAATAAACAGGCCACACGTGTGCGGAGCCACCCACGGGCCGCTGGTGGCCGGAGTCACGCGCCCTGGCTGCCCCGGGGCACTGCAGGCTGAGCCGCGCCCTGGTCACCACCCCGCGCCCCGGTCCCACCTCCCTGGGAGGACGCGGCCCTCTGATAGGCCGGGGGGGCGGGGGTTCCGGAGCTGCCCTCCAGGGCTCCGTCCAAGGGTCACCACCCCCGCAGCTCCCTCCTCCCTCCCCGCGCCTCCCCGCAAACTGGGGCTGGCGCGCACGTGAGCGCGGGGACCCGGCCCAGCTCCCCGCGCGCTCCCCGCTCCCCGCGCGCCCGCCGCCGCCGCGGAGCCATGGACGCCCCGGCGCTGGGCCACCTCTGCGTGCGGGTGCTGCGCCTGCCCGAGCCGCCGCGCTCCTCCTGGCTCGGGGCGGCCGCGCTGGGCCTGGGCCTGGGCGCCGTGGCGCTGGGCCTGGGTCTGGGCGCCGTGGCGCTCGGCAGGGCCCTGTGGCGCTCGGTGCGGCGCCGGGTGCGCCAGCGGCGGCGGCGGCGGCTGCAGCAGGTGGGCACCGTGGCCGAGCTGTGGATCTACCCCGTCAAGTCCTGCAAGGGCGTGGCGGTGAGCGAGGCCGAGTGCACCGCCCTGGGGCTGCGCAGCGGGCGCCTGCGGGACAGGTAACGGGCTGGCTCCCCCGCGGGGTGGGCATGGGGATGGGGACGGGGTGGGCGCGCGGGAGGCTGCAGGGTCGCTCACAGGTCCTTCCGGCGGTGGCACCAGCGAAAGAGAACGGGTTGCATCGCTTGGAGATGCACACCCAGGGCTGCCACCTGCTGTCCCCGGATGGCTGGTGGCGTCCCACCCTTTGCGCACCCTGCGCGCTCCTGCTGAGGTAGATGTGGCCTCGGTGCCCAGGCGCGTCTAATGTCTAGCAGAAGCTCTGAGCCAGGATTGCCCTCCTCCCCACCTGCAACCTTCCCCTCGCTCTTTTTTCTCACCG
Source organism: Lasiurus borealis (assembly GCA_004026805.1). Lineage (NCBI taxonomy): Eukaryota > Metazoa > Chordata > Mammalia > Chiroptera > Vespertilionidae > Lasiurus > Lasiurus borealis. The sequence goes on from PVJN01047263.1 coordinate 2,305, forward strand.
TCTCCTGAGAACTTGAGGCAACTTGGAGCCCCACCTCCCAGCTCCGTTCCAAAAGCGCGCGCTCCCAGGCCGGACAGCGGAGATAGGATGGAAACTTGAAGGTCTGTTTTCTTGCAGCTTAAAAATGCGCCATTGCATTGCCGTTTTACTGTGTCAGTTAGACACACACACACACAGACAGACACACAAAACACACACGTGCTGAGCTGATAGTCTCCCTGGTTCTTTCAGGCTGGTTTTTAGGGGTTAAGACCCCGGTTCAGAGCCACGCGCAGTGGAGGTGGGACTCTGGATCCCGTGCGCCCTGGTGCGGGTAGAATAGCGGTTCTATCCATGCCCTGTTGGGTAAGCACCGTGCCCTGGGAATTGCTGGGGTTCAGCAATGTAGACTCCTGGGGTTCAGCGAAGGCCGCAGAGGCCTCAGAGCAAGCGGCTCTGTCCTCCTCGGGGGTCTGGCTTCAGGCCACCCCGGCCTCATTGTGAGTCTGCACCTCAAACTCCTTCCTGCCGGACAGCTTCTGTGGGTAACACGGAGCTGAGAGCCTGTAACTTCCTTCCTGCTCCCCCGGATAGAGGGCATTGTGACACCTCGGAAAGGGCAGCCAGGCACGGAGGCTTCCGGGAGGTCGCCCGCAGGCCCAGCCACCCCACGGTTGGCAGGTGCACCCCAGCGCTGGCTCTGTAGGCCCAGAGGCCAAGGACATTGCCAATTCGCGGTGCCCGTTGAACACGGAGGGACCGAGCGCCTAGGACAACGGGCAGTAGTCAGAGGTGGCATTTGTACCGGACCCGGGGCACAGTCTGCCCTGTCCTGCTGCCGCCAGAAATGTCACCCAGAGAGGCAGCCCCATGTGACAGCCACTCAGTGTGACGTGTGCCAGGACGCACGGGAAGGGGCGCTAGGGACAGTTTGGGGAGGTCAGGAATGACATCATCGCTGGAGCTGATGATGTAAAAACGAGGAGGGATTTTCCCAGCGAGGCCCTTGGGAGACGAACATTCTAGAACAGCGGTTCTCAACCTGTGGGTCGAGGCCCCTTTGGAGGTCAAACGACCCTTTCACAGGGGTCGCCTAAGACTATTGGAAAACACCTATTTCCCATGGTCTTAGGAACCAACACACCGCTCTTCCTTGTAGCAAAGTGTAGCCATGTAGTTTACTGTTGTCATAGGAAGACTGTTGCCCACGCTACACCACGATTCAAGACACAAATTTCATTTATTTGTAATTAGAAATAAATGTTTCACAACATATAATTACATATTGTTTTTGTGATGAATCCCTATGCTTTAATTATGTTCAATTTGTAACAACGGAAATACATCCTACATATCAGATATTTCCATGATAGTTCATAACAGTAGCAAGATTACAGTGATGAAGTAGCAACGGAAATAATTTTATGGTTGGGGGTCACCACCCCATGAGGAGCTGTCTTAAAGGGCCTCTTACCTCCCCCACCTCTCCCTAACCTTCCCCGCTGTAGTTTGACAGTCTGTTTGGTGCTTTATTGCCTCTGTATCTATCCTTTTGTGCATCAGTTTATAATGTTCTTTATTATCCACAAGTGAGTGAGATCATGTGGTGTTTCTCCTTCATTGACTGGCTTATTTCACTTAGCATAAGGCTCTCCAGTTCCATCCAGGTTGCTGCCAATGGTAAGAATTCCTTCTTTTTTTATGGCAGCGTCGTATTCCATTGTGTAGATGTCCCATAGTTTTCTGATCCACTCCTCTGCTAATGGGCACCTAGGCTGTTTCCAAATCTTAGCTATGGTGAATTGTGCTGCTATGAACACAGGGGTGCATATATCCTTTCTGATGGGTGTTTCTAGTTTCTTAGGATATAAGGAAACATACACATACTAGAGGCCCCGTGCATGAATATCATGGACGGGTAGGGTCCCTAGGCCTGGTTGGCAGTCAGGGCCAATCAGGGCCTTCCTTTCGGCTGCTGGCAGGAGCCTTCTGTCATTCCATGCTGCCCCCTGGTGGCCAGTGCTCATCATCGCAAGTAATTGAACTCCTGGTCTTCCAGTTGAACTCCTGTGAGGACAATTTGCATATTAGGCATATATATATATATATATATATATATACATATATATATATATATATATATGTATGTATATTGATTTTACAGAGAAGTCGGGAGAGGGATAGTGAGTTAGAAACATCGATGAGAGAGAAACATGGATCAGCTGCCTTCTGCACACACTCTACTGAGGGATTGAGCCCCCAGCCAAGGTCCATGCCCTTGACCGGAATCGAACTCGGGACCCTTCATTCCGCAGGCCAATATTCTGTCCACTGAGTCAAACCGGTTGGGGCCCTATTTTATTCTTATGCCCACAGATCCCCAAAGCACCAGCTCCTCTCTGCAACGGTAACCATCCGATCCAGTGTGAGCCGAAATCACCCAAACGTCATTACGTTCAGCTCCCTTGGGAGTGGTGACGCAGCTGACACCATTGCATTGTTCTTCTCTTTTTTTTTTATTAAAAAAATTTTATTGATTTTTTACAGAGAGGAAAGGAGAAAGATAGAAAGTCAGAAACATCGATAAGAGAGAGACATCGATCAGCCGCCTCCTGCACACCCCACAGTGGAGATGTGCCCGCAAGCAAGGTACATGCCCCCGACCAGAATCGAACCTGGGACCTTTCAGTCCACAAGCCGACGCTCTATCCACTGAGCCAAACCGGTCTCAGCCATTGTTCTTCTTGTGGACATGTTCTTTCTGTTGTTCTTAGTGCTCCCTCTTTTTTTTTTTTTAATCCGTTCTTTCTGGGAAGTACCCCCAGACCAGGAGTGCTGGCCAGAAATACCATTGTCCACATTAACAATAGACCTTTCGGGAAATTGCAGAGTTCACAGTTCTGAATTCAGAAACATTATCTTTTTTTTTTTTTAAAGGGGAGGGTGGCTTTGGCCAGGCGTACATGACATTGAATGTGGTCAGCTGGACTCCAGGCTCTGTGAACTATATAGCGAGAGCCTCGGTACCTCAGCAAGCGGGAGCCCTACTGTGTGCCAGGATCTGCGGGCCTTGAGGTCTTTCTGGGAAAGATTGTCATTTCCTCGGGGCGGGTTGAACGAAAGTGGTCAGGCTTTCATTTGCGATGAAAATAGAATTCGCATCTCTGGTTTCTGTGCCACCCACAAGGAGCTCAGCAATGTCCTGTAGAGTCGAAACCGGTGTGGCTCAGTGGATAGAGCGTCGGCCTGCGGACTGAAAGGTCCCAGGTTGGATTCCTGTCAAGGGCATGTACCTGGGTTGTGGGCACATCCCCAGTGGGGGATGTGCAGGAGGCGGCTGATCGATGTTTCTCTCTCATGGATGTTTCTAACTCTCTATCCCTCTCTGTAAAAAATCAGTAAAATATATTTTTTAAAAAAGAAGAAATACAGTGGTACCTCAAGATACAAGTTTAATTCGTTCCATAACCTTGAGGCATAGGAAATTATGAGATGCTCCAGTCGTGGTAAACTAGTGGGTGGTGTGCAGCCGGCAGATCCTCAAGATTACTCGTATCTCAAATGTTGCTCATATTTCAAAGCAAAAATCGCTCGCTCGACGGCTCGTATCTCAAAAATCTCATATGTTAGGGCACTCGTATCTCGAGATACCACTGCATCCTGTAGAAATTATATCAGATGCTTGAGTGGCTCTGAGACCCTTTGAGAGGAACTGAAAGACTCAGTCTTGCTGGACTGCTGAGCTAGTTTTCGGACGGACAGACAGACAGACAGACACACGCAGTCACTCACCCCGCAGGCCAGTGGGGTGACCAGAGGCCCCACAAATGGGCAGCCTGTCCTGGCGGCCCGTCCACACCTGCTCTTTGGCTCTCGGCAGGTTTTGGCTGGTGATCAATGAGGCGGGGAACATGGTGACCGCTCGCCAGGAGCCGCGCCTGGTCCTGGTGTCGCTGACCTGCGAGGGGGACGCCCTGGCCCTGCGCGCAGCCTCCATGCCGGACCTGCCGCTGCCCGTCGAGACGCCCGCCACCAACCCCGTGCTCCGGTGCAGGTACGTCGTGGCCGTGCTTCTCCCTGGCGGGAGCGCGTGGAGAAAATCGGGAGAGAATCCTGAGAAAGGCGGTCGGCAATAGGCTGTGGATTCCAGGTCCTGGGGATCATGGAGCTTTCAGAAACTGGTTTAGCTCAGTGGATAGAGCGTCAGCCTGCGGACTGAAAGGTCCCAGGTTTGATTCCGGTCAAGGGTATGTACTTTGATTGCGGGCACATCCCCAGTGGGGGCGTGCAGGAGGCGGCTGGTCAATGTCTCTCTCTCATCGATGTTTCTGACTCTCTATCCTTCTCCCTTCCTCTCTGTAAAAAGTTAATAAAATATATGTTAAACAAAATAATAAAAAAATAAAGTGTTTTTAATTTTGTCCAGGTCTGAGGAAGAATGTGATAAATATCTTTTCACTAGAGGCCCGATGCACAAAATTCATGTAAGAGGCTCAGCCGTGGCAGCCGCAATGGCTTGATTTGGCCCTCTCAGCCCTGGCTCGTCCGGAAGGACATCTGGAAGGATGGCCGGAAGGTCGTTTGGCTGGCCAGTCTCATTAGCATATTATGCTTTTATTATTATAGATAAGTCTTTCTTAATATCTCTTATGATCTCCTTAGGGAGGGAAAGTGAGCAGCGGTTTGATGTATTCCTTTGCAGAATGGTCATACCAGCTATATAGCCACAAGCAATGTATTGGGCGTATCTCTCTAATTACATTCTGATCGTTATGGTCAAAGATATTTTGCCCTTTGTATGGGAGAAATGGGATTTCATGCTGATTTAAGGTGCATTTTTAATATGCCTATTGCAATTTGTGTTTCACGTCTGTCTATATCCTGGCTCCTGTGTCTCTGCCACAGTGAGACCGTTACCCATACTTCTTCGTGGTGAAACTTTTCATCACTTAATTTTTAACTCATTTGCAATGGCATGAAAACTTTCTGCATGATCCCCTATAGGCCTTGGCCCCTGCCCCAAAGACTAAACCAGAACCTGTTTGGAAATTGCAAATGAGAGATGCTCAGATGCTCAGGGCAAAGATGTCAAGAATCCGCTGGTCCATGTTAACTACAAATTCAGTGCAATCCCTTCCCAAATTCCAATGGCACGTGCCACAGAAATAGAAGACTGCAGCCCTAAAATTTGCATGGAACCTCGAAATACCCCGAATAAAGCAATCTTTTCTTTTAAAATATATTTTATTGATTTTTCACAGAGAGGAATAGAGAGTTAGAAACATCGATGAGAGAGGAACATCCATTAGCTGCCTCGTGCACACCCCCTACTGGGGATGTGCCCGCTACCAAGGTACATGCCCTTGACCGGAATCGAACCTGGGACCCTTCAGTCCGCAGGCCGACACTCTATCCACTGAGCCATACCAGTCAGGGCCGAATAAAGCAATTTTGAGGGGAGGAAAAAAAAAGAACAAAGCCGGAGGCATGCCACTTCCTGATTTCAAACCATAGTACAAAGCTACAATAATCAAAACATCACCCGCATAAAAATACTAGACAATAGTATTGCTTTGTCCCCAGATCAAGGGAACAGAATCGAGAGCCCAGAAATAAACCCACGCCTACAAAGTAGACTAATATTTGACACAAGAGCCAAGAATCACCCCTGGGGAAAGGACAGTCTCTTTGAGAAATGGGTTTGGAAAAGCTGGCTGTTCACAGAAGCAGGGACAGGCTGACCTCACGGCTCCTGATATTGGGGGGAGGGGGTACGGTAAGGTCCCCGGATTTGCAAAGCCGAGCCCACTTTGCGCCCCCCCCCCTCCTCCTGCAGGGTGCACGACCTGGAGATCCAGGGCCGGGACTGCGGCGAGGCGGCGGCCCAGTGGATCACCAGCTTCCTGAAGACGCAGCCCTACCGCCTGGTGCACTTCGAGCCGCACATGCCACCGAGGAAGTCCCACCGCATCAAGGACGTGTTCCGGCCCTCGGACCAGGTGAGAGGGCGCCCTGGGCCCTGGCCCTCGGGTTCCCGGAGCTGAGAGCCCGGCGGGCAGGGCGCGTGTCTGCTGAGCTCAGCCCCGTGGTTTTGTCCCCCAGGCGAGCGGTCACCCCCGGGCAGGTGCCCCACTTCCCCCGGCTAATGGTAATCGGCAAAAATGCAGCCCTTCTCTTGGGGCACCATCTGTGTTTGCTGATTTGGGGGAGATGCTTGCATTTTTGGCCACGAGTATCACCTCGCTGTTGACCTACGCCTGCTGGTGCACGTAGGTTCCAGGCCTGGTCTTCGGCAGTAACTTCTGCTCCGTGGCTGCATCTGTCTGGCCTATTCTTCTTCTTATTATTATTATTATTTTATTTTATTTTTTAAATATATTTTATTGACTTTTTACAGAAAGGCAGGGGGAGGGATAGAGAGTTAGAAACATCGATGAGAGAGAAACATCGATCAGCTGCCTCCTGGACACTCCCCACTAGGGATGTGCCTGCAACCAAGGTACATGCCCTTGACAGGAATTGAACCCAGGACCCTTCAGTCCGCAGGCTGATGCTCTATCCCCTGAGCCCAACCAGCCAGGGCTTATTATTTTTCTTAAATCCTCACCTGAGGATGTTTTTTCATTGATTTTTAGAGAGAGTAGGAGAGAGAAGGAAGACAGAGAGAAACATCGGTGTGAGAGAAACATCGATCGGTTGCCTCCTGCACGCACCCCAACCAGGGCCCGGGCCAGAGAGGAGCCTACAACCACAGCGCCTACCCTTGACCAGAATCAAACCCGGGGCCCTTCAGTCCACAGGCTATTGCTCTGAGTCCGGCCTTTTTAAGAGTTTGCTGTTGGGGTCAGATCACCGGGGGGCACCTAGGTGTGTGTCTGGCAATCACAGACTTAAAAGGACAATACCGGCTCTTCCACGAACAAGGTCGCTCGGAGTCATTGTCACAGTGGGGCTGGGAGCACGCTGCTATGTAGTTGATTACTAGGGCCATTCAACACATCATGATCAGCAAGAGTCTTTTTTATTTTTTTTTAATTGATTTCAGAGAGGGAAAAAGAGAGAAATATCAATGATGAGAGAGAATCAGTGATCGGCTGCCTCCGGCAGGCCCCCTCCTAGGGACTGAGCCTACCATTTGGGCCTGTGCCCTTGACCGGAATTGAACCCAGGACCCTTCAGTCCGCAGGCCGATGCTCTGTCCGCTGAGCCAAACCAGCCAGGGCCAGCAAGAGTCTTTAACACTGATGTGCAGGTTGCATAAAAAATAAATAAATACCCGTGGAATCAGTGAATGATTTTTTATTCCCACACACTGAGGTCATCGAGCCTATCAGGTAAGACATGAACCGTGAGAAACTAGAGGCTGGGAAAGCTGGAGTGACTTCCCAAGGGCACTTGCCCACCAGCAGCTCCAAGATTCCAAGGTCATGCATGTCCACTTCCCTCCATCATATAATTCCTGTTATCTGCCAGGCCTTCCGAATCACGGTGACTTTTCTACACAAGGGCCCGGCCTGTGTGGCTCAGTGGTTTAGCATCGACCTGTGAGCCAGGAGGTCTCGGTTCGCTTCCCACTCAGGGCACATGCCCGGGTCTAAGGCTTGATCCCCAGTGGGGGTGGGGTGTGCAGGAGGCAGCCGATCTGTGATTCTCTCATCATTGATGCACTTGATGTGTCTCTCTCTCTCCCTTCTTCTCTGAGATCAACAAAAATACATTTTTGCCGAAACTGGTTTGGCTCAGTGGATAGAGCATCGGCCTGCGGACTGAAAGGTCCCGGGTTCGATTCCGGTCAAGGGCATGTACATTGGTTGCGGGCACATCCCCAGTAGGGGGCCATGCCGGAGGCGGCTGATGTTTCTAACTTTCTATCCCTCTCCCTTCCTCTCTGTAAAAAAATCAATAAAATATTAAAAAAAAAGAACGAGAGAAATATTTAAAGAGATTGGGGGTGGGAGAAGAGGGGGTTCCGAGGACTCCACCCGCCCGAGCCCTGAGGAATCCTGCGTGTAATGACCGTCCGTCTCTCCGTCAGATCGCGTACTCTGACGCCAGCCCGCTCCTGCTCCTGTCCGAGGCCTCGCTGGCGGATCTCAACTCCAGGCTGGAGAGGAAAGTGAAGGCCATGAACTTCAGGCCCAATATCATCATTTCGGGGTGCAGCGCCTACGCAGAGGTAAGGCGAGCCTTCCTTGCCCTTTTCCTTGGATTTAAATTTATTTTTAAAGACCTGAGGGTCTTTGAAGTGACAATAGATTCATTCTTTTTAAAAATATATGTATTTTGTTGATTTTTTTTTTTTTTTACAGAGAGGAAGGGAGAGGGCTAGAGAGTTAGAAACATCGATGAGAGGGAGACATCGATCAGCTGCCTCTTGCACGTCTCCTCCTGGGGATGTGCCTGCAACCAAGGTACATGCCCTTGACCGGAATTAAACCTGGGACCTTTTAGTCTGCAGATCAGGCGCTCTATCCACTGAGCCAACCCAGTTTCGACCTAAAGATGCATAATTTATTGGCACAGCAGTTCATTTTTTTTATCTCCCGTGCACCCGATCGGTGTTTGGAGGCAGGGAGGGGGTGTCACTGATATAGACAAGGCAGAGATGTGCTTTGGGGAGCAGTTTCGGGGCTGAGGTACCCTAGGAGAGTTCCCAGGAAGCAGACGAGTTTCTGAGCCACGTTTCCTTAGCTCAGAGCATATGGGTTGTGGGGACCGGGGACAGAGAGGGGGCGTGCTCCTGTCTGGTTGAAGGTGCTTTGCTGGGGGGTTGATAGCCTCTTGGGAAAGACTGGCCTTCCCCCACGGCTGCTGGAGGCTCGCTTGTGTGTGTTTTTAAATATATTTTTTCTTGATTTTTTACAGAGAGGAAGGGAGAGGGATAGAGAGAAACATCGATGAGAAACATTGATCAGCTGCCTCCTGCACACCCCCGACTGGGAATGTGCCCGCAACCAAAGTACATACCCTTGACCGGAATCGAACCTGGGACCCCTCAGTCCACAGGCTGACACTCTATCCACTGAGACACCGGTTTCGGCAGGAGGCTCAGTTTTTACATCCGCATTCTGGGAGGAGCCACACATGTGGTGTGTAGCAGCCTCTGTCTCCACTCATGCCTCTGGCCTGTTCTCCGGACCCTTCTCCACCCTGAGGACCCCTAGCGGATATGCTTGCTGCTCTCTGCATAGCCCACGCAGACGCTAATCTCAGCATCAGGATGTCCGAGACCTAGGCTGAGTCCCCTCAGCACCTGCTTGGCCCAGCCTGGCCCGTCTCAGTGCTCGGTGGCTCTGACTCCCATATACCGACTCCCACGTCCTTGCTCAGGCCCCAAACTGGGAGCCCCCCTTTCTTCTTTCTCCTCCTCCTCCTCCTCCTCTTCCTCCTTCTCCTCCTCTTTTTTCTCCTCCTTTTCCTCCTCCTCTTCTTCCTCCTCCTCCTTCCTCCCCCTCCCCTCTTCATGTCCCACATTCAGATGGTGGACAGATCCTGGTGGCATCGTCCTCCTCCCGTTCTCCTCCTCTCCCTCCCCAGGCCACGTCCCCATCCTCTCTCACGTACTGGCCCCCCTGCTTCTCCCCTGACCAACGCCGCCATCGCACGTGGTCAGAGGACGCCTGTGAGTCACATGTCTGTCACTCTCCTCCTCAGCCCTCCCCTCATTCCTCGTCTCTCTTCAGGGAACACATGGGACCTTTACAGCGCCTGAGAGGCCCAGTGTGATCCTGCACGGGCCGGCCCCAGGGCTCCGTGTCCTCTCACTCTCCTTTCCTCTCTCTGCTCTGCTCCAGCCACAGGACCTTTGCACGTGCTGGTGCTTCTGCCAGACCTGTCTTCCTTCACACATCTCTAAGGCTCACTCCCTCAGCTCTTCACTTCCCTGTTGGTCACCTCGAATCTTGCCTCTTTCCCACTTAGAATCCCCTGTCCTGACCTTTTTTCTTTAAAAAAAAAGTGTTTTTATTGATTCATTTTAGGAGAAAGAAAGAGAGAGAGAGAGAGAGAGGATAGATATGTTGATATGTGGTTCAACTTAGTAGTGCATTCATTAGTTGATCTTGTATGTGTCCTGACTGAGGATCAGAACCTGCAACCTTGGTACATTGGCACAGCGCTCCAACCCACTGCACTACCTGGTCAGAGAACCACTGGCCTTCTTTAAAAGCCCAGATTATGCCGAGACCGATTTGGCTCATGGATAGAGCGTCAGCCTGAGGACTGAACGGTCCCAGGTTCGATTCCGGTCAAGAGCATGCACCTTGGTTGCGGGCACATCCCCAGTAAGGGGCCTGCAGGAGGCAGCTGATAGATGTTTCTCTCTCGTCGATGTTTCCGACTCTCTATCCCTCTCCCTTCCTCTCTGTAAAAAATCAATAAAGTATATTAAAAAAAAAAAAAAGGCCCAGATTATCAACCCCCTCCGCTGAACCGTTGTCTCTGATCACCTCCAGGCCGTGTCCGGGTGAGAGGGCTTTCCCAAGCACAGCTCCGGGCCCATAGTATGCCCTGAGCGAACAGTAGTTTCTCTAATTTCTCTTTTTCTTCCCCTTTGCCAAATAGGTTCCTTATATGGTGCAGTTTTTTTTTAAATCTTATTTACCTGTGAATCAATTCCTAACAGTTTTTTAAAAATATTTTTTTATTGATTTCAGAGAGGGAAAGGAGAGAGAAAGAGAGACAGAAGCATCAATGATGAGAGAGCATCATTGATCGGCTGCCTCCTGCACACCCCCCACTGGGGATTGAGGCCACATCCCGAGCGTGTGCCCTTGACGGGAATCGAACCCTGGACCTTCCATTCCGCAGTCCAGTGCTCTATCCACTGAGCCAAACCAGCGAGGGCCCTCACAGTTTTCAGTGCACATAGAAGGGTCTCTGGGAATATTGCTTAAAGTAGGTTTCCTCACTGGAACTCCTCTCTCTCCTTTTGAATCTTTCATGTTTTTACATGACGTCAGTGACCCCCGGTGGAGAAATGTACGCAGTACAGGCTGAGGCTGCAGTTAAGAGACCCATTTCATGCTTTAAAAGAAAAACCTGCAATAAATACACATACCAAGAATAATACACTCTGCCCAGCCGGTGTTGCTCAGTGGTTGAGCATCGACCTATGAACCGGAAGGTCACCGTTCGATTCCCTGCCGGGGTACATGCCCGGGTTATGGGCTTGATCCCAAGTGTGGGGCGTGCAGGAGTCAGCAAACCAATGATTCTCTCTCTCTTTTCTCTCTCTTTCCGTTTCCCTTCCTCTCTGAAACCAATACTAGTATATTTTTTTAAAAAGAGTAATATTACCTTGACTGGTTTGACTCAGTGGCTAGAGTGTCGGCATGTAGATTCAAGGGTCCCGGGTTTGATTCTCGTCAAGGGCATGTACCTTGGTTGCAGGCACATCCCCAGTAGGGAGTATGCAAGAGGCGGCTGATCGATGTTTTTCTCTCATTAATGTTTCTAACTCTCTATCCCTCTTCCTTCCTCTATGTAAAAAAATCAATAAAATATACATTTAAACAAAGAGAGAGTAACGTAGACTCTTAGAGGTAAAGTTCTGAGTGTGGAGCTCTGTCTTGGCGTTACCATGCCCAAAACACTGGGCAGGTCCCTTTGATCCGGGTTTTTGTCTCCAGCCCTCAGGCCAAGGGCCTGCCTCTGAGGGTAGGAAGGCCAGGCTGCAGTCAGACATTCCTGTCTCCCCACGTCCTGCCTTCTAACGCCGCCTGGAGTCCCCCGCACGCTTCCCTGTGCCTCTCAGAATCTCCGCCCACAAGACTCGGTTCATTGCCCACCTTTTCCTTCAACCCTCCTGTGACCCCAGCAGCCTGAAGACCTGCTCCCTAAACTCCAGCAGACCCTCTCCTACTGTTACACATCCCCTGAGACCTCCAAGGCCTTTTCTCCGTGTCTCTGGGACTTTTAAAAAAACGCTGGCTATTCCGTGTTTCATATCTGTATGTCGTGTCTCCCCTGCTGGGCTGGCCGGCGCGCAGTCCATGGATTAGATTTGTCCTGAAAAGCAGGCCTCGGCGACCCCAGGGGCCAGCCATGGAGGGGGGGGGGGTTTCAGTGCAGATGCAAAGGGAAGAGGCTCTCCAGCCAGCTGCAGAGGAGATGCAAATTCACCTGTGCAGTGACCTCAGGGTCTTAATCCACCTCAACCTCCCCAGACCCCCTAATTGCTTCCTCTGACGCCTTCTGCCCCCTTATCTCCCCGCCCCATTGAGTCCGGCAGCATCCATCTGGAGGGCTTCCTGGAGGAGGCAGGCTTCAATCACAGTTTGACACGTGAGAGGGAAGGGAGCATTTCGTTTCAGTTGAATGAACCGATATGCAAGGCCGAGAGAGGGGCGGGGAGGTGTGTGTCTTCACGGGACTGAGGCACAGTCTGCCACCTGAGACGCGAGGGACCTGTTGGGTCACGGGCTCCCGAGGGCTCACGTGACCTTTTTGCATCCCGTCCCCTTAGGATTCGTGGCAGCAGCTTCTCATCGGGGACGTGGAACTGAGGAGGGTGATGGCTTGTTCCAGGTAAGAGCCTCCCGCCGCTGCCCGGGGACAGGGGGAGGTGGGATCCGGCCCCCTGTGTTCCCCTGTGATGCTCCCGGTCTGTGTGTGTGTGTGCAGGTGCATGTTAACCACCGTGGACCCGGACACGGGCGTCATGAGCCGGAAGGAGCCGCTGGAGACCCTGAGGAGGTAGGAACGGGCTGTGCTGTCTCTAAGAGGAAGCAGTGAAACGCCGCCACACACACACACACACACACACACACACACACACCTACAGCCTTGGAGCTGATGGGCCTTAGGGACTCAGATCTGGGAAATAATTTTTGGGGGGAGAGGGGGGGCTGGTCTCCAGGGATCCTGCCTGCGTGCACACATGGTCTTATTTTTCATGGAGAACTCATGCAAACAAACCAGTGAAGAAACAGACTCACATTATTTTGGCAAATTTCAATCTGCACTGAGGATTGAGATGATACCAGAACGTATTAGGTATGATCGTGGCATCTCGGGGATGCAAGACACGTTTGTGTGTTTGGACGAAGATGTTAACGTACGTGGGGAAGCCACATGATGTCTGGGATGTGCTGCAGGTTACTTTAGCAAAACAAACAAAATGACATGGGAGACCTGGCTGGTAGCTCAGTGGTTAGAGCGTCGGCCCATGGGCCGAAAGGTCTCAGGTTTGATTCTTGGTCAAGAGCACGTTCAATCCTCAGCCCCAGTCAGGCTGAGGTGTGCAGGAGACAACGAATCAATGTGTGTCTACATTGATGTGTCTCTCTCTCCCTCTCCCTTCCTCTCTCTCTCTCCCACTCTCTCTAAAAATAAAAAGTTTTAAAAAATCAATGGAAAAAATATCCTCGGGTGGGGATTAACCACAACAAAAGATAACATGGGGAAAAATGTGTCAAAATCTTGATGAATAGAATCTGGGTGATAACTGTGGATGCATTGCACTCTTCTTTTTAAAATATATATATACATATACTAGAGGCCTGGTGCACAAAATTGGTACATGTTGGGTGGGGGGTGTCCCTCAGCCCAGCCTGCACTCTCTCTAATCTGGGACCCCTCTCACAATCCAGGACTGCTGGCTCCCAATTTCTCACCTGCCTGCCTGCCTTCCTGATTACCCCTAACTGATTCTGCCTGCCAGCCTGATCACCCCCTAACCACTCCCCTGCCAGCTTGATTGATATCTAATTGCTCCCCTGTCAGCCCAATTGCCCCTAACTGCCCTCCCCTGCCAGCTTGATCATCCCTAACTGCCCTCCCATACAGGTCTGGTCCCCCCCCCCCCA
>PVJN01047264.1:5000-16091 GCA_004026805.1 Lasiurus borealis
CATTCTGACCGACAATTTTGCCTTGAAAACGATCTTGTCCTTGAAAAGAAAATTCCAGGGGGGCGGGGGGCCTGCTCCAGCGACCAGGACCCCCAGAGGCAACCAGCAGCCAGAGCCGCAGCACACACTGCCCTTCCAGCGACTTTGCAAAGGGAGGGACCGGTGTGGCCCTGCCCTCCCGGCCGCAGTGTGCGTGCAGCCTGTCCGCCCCCAGCTGTGCAGACTCTGGTGGAACAGGGTCGTCCTCTCCGCTTTATTCATTTATTTTTAATATATTTTTACTGATTTCAGAGAGGACGGGATAGAGATAGAGAGACAGAAACATCGATGATGAGAATCATTGGTTGGCTGCCGCCTGCACATCCCCTACTAGGCGGAGAGGGGATATCAAGCCCACAAGCCTGCAAGCCCGGCGTGTGCCTTTGGCCGGAATCAAACCCAGGACCCTTCAGTCCACAGGCCAATGCTCTAGCCATTGAGATAGACCAGCCCTCCACTCCCCTTTAAATACCATATGAAGAGAAGCCTTTCCCTGTGAAATAAATTTTTTAAAAATCTCCATAAATGCCAACGGTTTTATTGTCATGATTTTTATAGATGCCTCAGGTCCTAAATCAGCCAGGATGTGAGAGAGACATGTCCCCAGACCTGCAAGCACGTGACAGAACCCAGCCACCCAGGGCGCTGTGAGTTACAGCCACGCCAGATCCCTGTGCGAAGAGAAGGCTTGACCTCTTCCCTCCAGGACACGCCATATTTAAGATGAAGTCTAGCCCTGGTTGGGTTGCTCAGTGGCTAGAGCGTCAGCCTGTAGATTGAAGAGTCCCGGGTTCGATTCTAGTCAAGGGCAATGTACCTGGGCTGCAGGGTCCTCCCCAGCCCGGGCCCTGGTTGAGGCTCATGCAGGAGGCAACCAAACGAAGTGTTTCTCTCACATCAATGTTTCTCTCTGCCTCTCCCTCTCTCTTCCACTCTCCCTGAAAACCAATGGGAAAATATCCCTGGAGGAGGGTTAAAAAAAAAGAAAAGAAAGTCTAGGTTGCTTTTTTTAAAAAACTGTAAAAATACATGTTTGTTGTAGAAAATTCTGTCAACATGAGTAACATGAAGAAAAAATCATCATGCAGAACTCTGCCCCCAGAGCCACAGTGAGCCAGGAGGTCTCCGAGCAGCTCCTTGTGGCGCTCCCGCCCGCCCAGCAGAACTGCCCTTGGAGAGAGGAGTCGCCCCCCCCCCCAGCCCTGGCTTGGCCTGGGCTGACCAGGCAGAAGGGAGTCTCTAGTTGAGAGCTGCACAGAGTCTCTCCAAAGGGTCCCAAGCTACAGACACAGGCGTGTTTATTGCAGCAGGACTTACAGCAGGAAGAACATTTGTGGCAGCCAAAGGGCCCAGCAGTGACGGGCAAGCAGCACACATCATGGTGCTTCTATGTGGTGGGGTCCTAGGAGCTGTTAGTCAAGATCCCAACATGGGCTGAAGCCGGTTTGGCTCAGTGGATAGAGTGTCGGCCTGCAGACTGAAAGGTCCCGGGTTAGATTCTGGTCAGGGGCATGTACCTTGGTTGTGGACGCATCCCCAGTAGGGGGCATGCAAGAGGCAGCTGATCAATGTCTCTCTCTCATCGATGTTTCTAACTCTCTGTCCCTCCCCTTCCTCTCTGTAAAAAATCAATTAAATATATATATATTTTTAAATCTCAACACTAGGAGATCTCAAAAATACTTCACTCTGCCCAGCTGGCATGGCGGAGGAATTGAGCTTCGACCTATGAACCAGGAGGTTCAATTCCCAGTCCAAGCACATACCAGAAGCAACCACTGAATGCATAAATAAGTGGAATGACAAATATCTCTCTCTCTCTTTCTCTCTCTCTCCCTCCCTCTCTCTCTCAAATCAATCTATAAATTAAAACATATGCTCCTCTGTTACAAAGGCAAGGTGCAGAGCCACGTAGATCTTTTAGGTTAGAATATTTGTGCAGCGAAAGAAATGCATGAGGGAAGCTTTACCCTGTGTTTTCTGCGTTTTCTGCCTTTCTGTGTTGTTTTGAATTTTCTGATCATATTCGGGCGTTATTTTCAAATGCCACTGAGGTGCCGGTCAGTGTGGCTCAGTGGTTGAGCATCTACCTATGAACCCAGAGGTGGCTGGTTAGATCCCAGGCATGGCACATGCCCGGGATGCAGGCTCAATTCCTGGTAGGGGCCTGTGGGAGGCAGTCGATCAATGTTTCACTTTCATCAGTCTCTCTATTCTCCTTTTTTCTCTTTCTCAAAAATCAATAAAAAAATTTTAAAAAACAAAAATACATGAATCTTCTATTCTTATATTTAAAAAACCGAAGATTCTTGTATTTAAGCAATCTTTTTTTCAAAGCCTGTTATAGGAATTTGTGAGGTGGTGGCGGCTATAGCCACTGTGACTGCTACCGTCCTGGTGTCTGGCATACAGTAGGTGCTAAGTAAACGTTTATTCAGTTGATGGGATAGTTGACTAGGTTGTAAGCATTTCTTTCTGATCTTTATTTCCCTCAGAGAACACTCCCTAAATTAAATTCACTGTGCCAATAGAACTCAGGCTCAAACCCTCCGCGCTCTCTAAACTTTAGAGTCTAAAGTGACAAGGTTATTGTAAATGTGACCTTTAACCTCCGCTGTTCTCACATAGGCTCTTTTTAATGCTTTGTCACTTGCTATCTGCACAGGACAGAGCATGGAGCTGGTGCTAACTTTCTCGGGTTGTTTTCAGAGTTAAGTTATCCATTCAGCAGCATTTGCTGAGCACCTACTATGCATTCCAGGTGCAGGGACTACGGGGTGTGCAGACTGATGGGGTCCCTGTCAGGACCTCCCTGGAGGTCCAAGCGCGTGCATCTCAGATGCAAAGCCTCTTCCTAAGGTTAGCCTTGTGTTGCATCCCTTCTATTACCTGAAAGAAATCCGTGGATAAAGCAGCAGATCTGCACAATCGTTTTTAAATATCTCAGATGCCACAGAAGGGAGAGGCGCAGGGCACATGATTAGTAACAGAGCTGTGGCATTGGAGCATAACCTCAGGGCGAGGATGCGCAGTCAGACGCTACACATCCACACATGGGAGCACTTTGAATCGTCGGCCACAGATGCAGGCGGCGCCTGGGGTTGTGTTGACGTGATGTTTCTGAGCTGGGACCTTTGGGGTTTGCCTTCTGTCTCCGTGACCATTCTGTGGAGCTGGGTGGATGGGTGACCTGGCGGGGGGCCGAGGACATCCTAAGCCCCTGGCCCCACCCAGGGGTCACCAGGCTCTTGTCCCCAAGGCTGAGAAAAGCAGGAAAGTCTAGCCCTGGGGCGACACAGCCCCATAAGGACACCATGTCGGGCAGCTTTGTGCAGCCAGGCCCCAGGGCCAGTCACACCGCATATCTCCATGCAGGGTTTGGGAGGGGGTCCCGACACCCAGGAAAGTGAGGGTGAGGCCGGCAGGGACCAGGTGTTGGCTCCCAGGCGTCAGACGGCAGGATTCTGGCTGAGGCAGGTGGAAAGTTGCTAATCAAATAAAGCCCTCCTCATGCAGGACCTTATGCTAAGCCCGCAAGTGTGCCCACCCGCCCGCAGCACAGGGCTGTGTGCCAGGTCAGTTCTATTTCATTTTTTAAACCAGCAGTTTCTAAGCTGCTCAGGAGCCCAGCTATAGCTGCTCTTGTGTCAGCGAGTGGCCCTGGGAGAGCGCCCCAAAGACCAGGCCGCGGTCACAGCCAGGCAGTGGGACCAGGCAATATTTCCTTCTGATTATTTTTATTTCTCACAGAGTTTATTTTATTTCATTTTTATTAATTTTATTATTTATTGATTTGAGAAAGAAAGAGAAGGAAACATTGATTTGTTTTTCCACTGATTTATGCATTCATTGGTTGATGTAAGTGCCCTGACCAGGGATCAAACCCACAACCTTGGTGTATCAGGAAGATGCTCTAACCAATCGAGCCACCCAGCCAGGGCTTCTTATGGATATATTGATTAATCCTTGCTGGTAGTAGCGTTATAATAATACACTTCAATACAGGATTTATTTCATCAAGAATAATATTAATCCTTAATAAAGACATATTCTTTTATCAACTGCTTTCTAATATATTTACTTTTAGTGAATCACAAAATAACACAGATTTGTGGCAAAAAGAAATATTCACCCAGCATTACAGGGTATGAGGTGAGAGGTACAGTTCCAATATGTAGACATGTAAAAAAATATTTTAAAAAAAGAGGTACAGTTCCCCTCCCCCACTTATACTCCCAGTCCCGCCTCCCAAGATAAGTTTCCTGATTTTCTTATGCATATGCAAACATATACATGCATATTCAGTGTAGAGTCTTTAGAAAACATACAAATGTGCTTGTATATACTATATTGCTTGGTGATTTGCTGTTTTCATTTCACAATTTTATGGGGTTCCTCTTCACACAACAGTACGTGTTGAGGTACACATTCTTCTTGGTGGAGGTACATCGGTCTCCTTCGAACCAATGTACCCGGGTTGGTTTAATCAGGGGGTACACCCTCCGGAGCCTGGGGTGGCTGAACTCCCCGGGCAGGAGCCTCTCACGCACCCCCAGGAAGGGCAGAGGGGCCACGGCCAGAAGGGGTCACATGCTGGGTAATGCCCTCCCTCCCAGGCTGCTTGGTCTGTGCCCCCTCCACATGATGAGAAACCTGGGCAGCTAATGGTTAGCACAAGGCCCAGCCCTGTGGAAGAGCCCACACTTGGCCTGAGCTCCTCAGCCCAGCTGACCCACACCCTCCTGTGTGGTCAGTCCTCCTGAGGGGTGATGGAGGGGCGTGCGGGTCTGCAGGTGTGGGCACACACGTCCCCACCACCCTCCAGCACGTGCAGAATCCTGGGCTGGTCATCAACTCTGATGATCCGAGCCTCAGTTTCCCCAGGTGTCACATGGACAAGAGGCACATGGAGATTAGGTTAATGGGGAATTAGTTGAGGTCATACATGCAGGTTGGGAGCCCCTTTCCATGTCCCACGTAGTTCAGGGTTCCCAGTTCAGGGTTCGGATTCTGGAGGAGGCCGCACACAAATGAAAAGAGAGACTAGAAAATATTAATTTGGTGGTATTGGGGGGCCAGGCAGGAGCCTTCCTCTAGAGCAGTGGTTCTCTATCTTCCTAAGGCCGCGACCCTTTAAGACAGCTCCTCATGTGGTGGTGATCCCCAACCATGAAATTTTACTACTGTTATGCATCATGATGTAAATATCTGCATTTTCTGATGGTCTTAGGCGACCTCTGTGAAAGGGTGGTTCGACCCCCAAAGGGGTCGCGACCCACAGGTTGAGAACCGCTGCTCTAGTGGAAAGGGCTACTCCTTGCTCTGGCCTTTTTCTCCCTTTTATTAAGGCTTTGGGACACACCCATAGCCCTTTAGGCAGGAAATTATAAGAACAGAAATTCACATGAAACAAACAGGTAGAGGCTGCTTCAGCTAACAATGTTTCAACTAAACAGTGAGTGATTAGCTCTGACCTTTCAGAGCAGTTAAGGTTGACCAGCCTTCTGGCCTCCTGTTCATAGTGAGACAATGTTTGGTTTCCGGCAGCAGAGCATGGAGCAGAGTGTCTGGCCCACACAGACCAGCCTTCCTCCTCCTCGGCTGGGCCGGAGAGGGTGGACTGCATTGTACCGAGCCCCGGCCCTGTCAGCAGTGTGTGTGACAGCAAGCCTCCTAAGAAGGTGTGCAACACGGGGACATGCGGTTCACGCTCGGTCACGTCCACGGAGAGGTTCGGTGAGAAAAGCTAAGTGTCTTGCATCCTAAGGATTTTTACTGGAAGTCAGGTGGGAGCATGGTGACCTCCCAGCAGAGGTGGGCGTGAAGCTGCTGCCTGGGCAGGAGGGCACCTTCTGTCTGCCAGCCTTGCCCTATGACGTCAAGGACAACCAGGCACCTGGGGCCTGTTATGGAGCCTTGGCTGTGGGGGGATCAGCGAGGGGACAAGCATGAAGGGCGGGTGCCCAAGACCTTGGTGCAGGTGAAACACTCGCTGGTCTGGGGTCGCCTCTGCCTGTCACCTCGGTCCCTGCACCGCACCCGGTCTTTCTCCACCCCCTTCGCTGTCTGGGCAGATGTCCTGGCGCCGCTCCGGTCCAGAGGCCTCTGCCTGGCATGTGGGAAGGGGTCACCCCTGAGGTCCTCGCCTCTCTGAAGTGGCCTCTGTGTTAAAGAAACAACTGTAGCCTCAAAACCAGTTTGGCTCAGTGGATAGAGCGTTGGTCTGTGGACTCAAGGGTCCCAGGTTCGATTCCGGTCAAGGGCATGTATCTTGGTTGCGGGCACATCCCCAGTATGGGGCATGCAGGAGGCAGCTGACTGATGTCTCTCTCATTGATGTTTCTAACTTTCTATCCTTTTCCCGTCCTCTCTGTAAAAAATCAATAAAATATATTTAAATAAATAAATAATAAAGAAAGAAAGAAAATACAGAAACAACTATTTATGACACTTATTAACAGGGTTAAAAAAAAAAAGAGCAGCTAAGGATTAGGCAAGACCCCAGCCTTGTGGAAGAATCCAGCCAGTGTGGCTCAGTGATTGAATATCAACCCATGAACCAGGAGGTCACAGTGCAAGTCCTAGTCAGTGCACATGCCCAGTCTGGAGGTGCAAGAGGCAGCTGGTCAGTGATTCTCTCTCATTGATCTTTCTGTCTCTCTCTCCCTCTCCCTTCCTCTCTTTGACACCAATAAAAACCTATTTTTAAAAAATGGCAGGGTTTTATTCAGGACAGTCTTAGAGTTAGGGACCACTACCACCGAATTCTGCAGGGGAGGGAGAGATTGGTCTCCACTCCTCACCTCCAAGTATAGCGTGAGCAAGTGAGACTTTACAGCCAAGGAGCAGGTGGTGGACAGTGGATGGAAAAGTATCAAGAGGTAATTAGTATTAAAATCTTAAAAAAAGGAAGTAATAATATAATTACTCAGATTACATCAGGATAAGGGGGGATTCTTGCTGAAGACAGGCCAGAGTGATCAGGCATCATTGGGGGGAGTTTGAGGATAAGGAACCCGGTCAGTTATTGAGGGTGTGGGGTTTTCAAAGAGGTGCACCCCCAGGCCTGGCAGGCCCGAGCCCATCAGGAACTCGGTGAGGATTCCGGGACAAGTGTGGGCTGGAGTCCCTGAGGCAGAGACGGGGAGAGACCAGACCGAGGCTGAACCCTCTCCCAACTCTGATGACTGAGGCTGTGTGCATCTTCCTCACCTCCTCTCTCGGCTGATCACCAGTTTCCACGATGAGGGTCATAGAAATAAAGACACTAAAACTCCAATTAGCCTCTGGGATTATCTACTGGCAACTCAGTGTTTTTAAAAAGAATTTGTTGAGAAACTAAGATGGCGGCATAGGTGAGCACCTAAACTGCTGCCCCGCACACAATTTCAAAACTACAACTAAAAGACAGAACGGACATCATCCAGAACCACAGGAAAGCTGGCTGAGTGGAAACTCTACAACTAGAAGAAAAAAGAGGGGCTCACGGAGACTCAGAGGTGCTGTAAAAAGCTGAGGTACGGAGACACACTCGTGGAGAGGATGGGCGGAGGAGGGTCTGGCTGGCTTCCTCTAGCAGGAGGGAGACGGAAAATCCCAACTGCACTGAACCCCAGATCCAGGCGAGACTCATACAGGGGAGTCTAGACTGTTGTGAAAAGGAAGGCGTGCACGGAAACTTAGGAGAGCCTCGCAAAACAGAGGTCTGGAGGCGTGCGAAAGTGTGTGCAAAAGTGCGCACACAGCACTGACTACTGATTGTGCCTCTGGCTTTCCCTAGCAGAAGAAAACAGAACCTCACAACAGCACTGAAATCCAGGTCCAACTACACTGAACCCCAGTTTCAGGCAAGACTCTGGGGACCCAGACTCATACGGGTCCCTATAACGCACGGAAACTCAGGGGAACCAGAAAGACAGAGGTCCAGAGGCAAGCACGCATGTGCAGACACAGCTGATCCTCACAACCAATTGGTCTGGAGGTCAATTCCCCGCAGTGATACCAACAACAATCAATAATTAACTATAAGACTGTGCACACAGTCCACAAAGGGGTGCACCAAGAGTGTCCACCTCAGGCAACTGTGAGGCAGAGCTACTGGGCCACATAGGACAGCTAGCACACAATGTTACTCTACCAACTCAGGGAAGAAGTGAAATATGCGGAGACAAAAGAACAGATCACAAATGAAAGAAATGAGGAAAACAAATGACTGGATATAGTTCAAAACCATGGTTATAAGCCTCCTAAGCCTCCTCAGAAGGTTTGCAACATGGGTACATGCGATTCACTCTCAGTCACGGAAAGGTTCGGTAAGAAATTTCCTAGAAAAAAAATGGATAAATTTAGCGAGACCCAAGAGGAGATGAAAAAGGACCAACAACTAGAAATTAAACATCCACTGACTGAAATAAAAAATATTATACAGAAACCTAACAGCAGACTAGAGGAACACAACAATCAAGTCAAAGATTTGAAATACAGCAAAGCAAAAAACACTCCACTGGAAAAGAAAAAAGAATCCAAAAATGTGAAGAGAGTGTAAGGAGCCTCTGGGACAACTGCAAGTGTACCAACATCAGAATTGTGGGGGTGCCTGGAGAAGAGAGAGAGCAAGATACTGAAAACCTATTTGGAGAGGAAGAGACACAGCGTCCCAGTCGCCAGGCAGCTTCTGTAGGATCAGCAGTGGGAGGGACTTGCAGCGCCTTCCGTCTTGTTATGCTCCCGGCTGGTCCATGGGTCCGGGCACCACCTCCACAGCGGCTCCTCTGGGCCTGAGCACTGGGCCACAGCCCCAGTTCCAAGCAGACGGAGTCATGAAGAACCTGCCGTACTTCTGCCACGGCGAAGTCGTGTCGGGCTTTGGCCATGGCTCCTGCTAGGTGGGCATCCCCACGGCGAACTTTCCTGAACAAGTGGCAGATAATCTTGCCGCTGATGTATCCACTGGCATTTATTATGGATGGACCAGTGTGGGAACTGGAAAAGTCCATAAGATGGTAGTCAGCATAGGATGGAACCCATACTACAAGAACACGAAAAAGTCCATGGAAACTCATAGCATGCATACCTTCAAAGAGGACTTTTATGGGGAAATCCTCCATGTGGCCATTGCTGGCTACCTCAGATCAGAAAAGAACTTTGATTCTTTAGAGTCACTTATTTCAGCAATTCAAGTGATATTGAGGAAGCTAAGAAATGACTAGATTTACCAGAACATTTGAAACTCAAAGAAGACAATTTCTTCCAGGTTCCATAAAGCAAAATAATGAGTGGCCACCGATGAAAAATCATCTTACTTACTCATTCATTGTTCTCTAATGTTTTACTGCTTAAATCTGCAGTCTTGTCTTGGTTACACTTGAAAAACCAAAAATTTTCTATAGCTGTGACTTAAACAGTACAATGTAATTATTATTATGCTTCATGTTCGATTAAACCCATCTTGCTACAGTACTAAATATACTCATTTTAGAAATCCAGATTCTTTCTATGTAATATGTTGACTAAAATTTACCACTAGAAATATCAAGTGTTTCATAAGGGAAATGAAATGTATAAAGCCTGGGTAAAAAGGCAAGTCACTAGTTTGAAATGAAAATTAGTTGTAGTAAAAGACTAGCATATATGTACTTGTATAGCATGTGCTGCTAAACAGAGAAGGCTTATAAAAGTAAATTATTAAAATGGGTTTGATAGCTTATTATAAACCTAAGAGGGAAAATTGATTGTACCTTTTATATTTTGTGCATTAAAATATTACTACAAACATAAATACTTGAGAAATTTTAATTAGTCGTGACTAATTTCCTTTATGGAAAATTAGAGGTCAAATCATTGTCATGTTTTGTTTTTTGTTTTACATCTCCTCAGTTATGATTGGTCTGGACTCTCTCTGCCTATCTGTGTTTTTTGTCTTTTAAAACATTAAAATGAGTGTATTTTGAATTTGTAGATTTCATTTTTGTATTGTATAGATAGCACTGTTTCTTAAGAGCAGATAGCCAACAAACATTTTTTCTTGACTTTGATTATTTTTTTCCTTTAAACAATCGCATGTTAATTTTTTTCCATTTGGAATATCCTCTGACTTATAAAGGATTGCCATCTATCGCCACCATTCCATCCTTCGCTATATGAAAACCCCCCAAAGCTTCATCTTTAGGTTTTCTCAGAGTCTAAGTGAACATGTAGCACTTCATTTATATATGCCAGTTTCTTAACACAAAACACTTGGTTTTTCTCCTAGGGAAACTGTTTATGAGCCAATTAAGCTATGAAATAGAAAATTATTTATATTTAATGTAATTGTATGTTCCCAAGCAAACAAACTTATTATGTATGCACAATGTAATTTAATGATAAGAGTGCTTGTAGCTTGGGAGTAAAGTATAAATAAAGTCTTGGTTACATAAAAAGAAAACCTATTTGAAGAAATAATGGCAAAACTTCCCCCACTTGGTGAAAGAAATAGACTTACAAGTCTAGGAAGCACACAGAACTCCAAATAAAAGGAATCCAAAGAGAACTACACAAAGACACATCATAATTAAAATACTAAGAACAAAAGACAAAGAGAGAATATTAAAAGCAGCAGGAGAAAAACAGTTAATTACCTACAAAAGAGCACCCAAACTATTGTCAGCTGATTTCTCAACAGAAACTATGCAGGCCGGACAGGAGTGGCAAGAAATATTCAACGTGATGAATAGCAAGAACCTACAACCAAGAATACTCTGCCCAGCAAAGCTATCATTCAGAATTGAAGGGCAAATAAAGAGCTTCACAGAAAAGAAAAAACTAATGGAGTTCATCAACACCAAACCAATATTATATGAAATTCTCAAAGGTATTCTTTAAGAAGAGGAAGAAGAAAACGGTAAAGGTAAAAATTATAAACAACGAATACATATCTATCAACAAGTGAATCTAAAAATCAAGTGAATTGAAAATCTGACAAACAGAATAAACTAGTGAATATAAAAGAATTAAGGGCATAGAAAGGGAATGGACTGATAATTCTCAGGGGGAAAGAGATGGGGGGGGGGG
>PVJN01047265.1:0-16091 GCA_004026805.1 Lasiurus borealis
CATTGCCTTCTCCAGTCCCAGCCTGAGAAGCTGGGGGAGGTGGGGAACTCTCTGAATGGCAGGAAGGGCTCAAAGAGGGCTGTCCTGGCTCCTTGGGGGCCATGTCACTGCCCCCTTGAGGACTGCTGAATTCTGGTTGGAATTCTTTGGGCTGGTCAGGGGTCAGCTCTGAATGGTGAATCACCATAAAGGCCGCGGCCAGATTTTTCACGGCATTGTGAACACTGTTGGCGTTCTCAGCATCGGCCTCTCCCCCCGTGGAAACGGTTGACTCAGGCTCTTCGTCGGAGATGTGCTGATCTTGGTCATCCTTCTCAGGCACTTTTGCTTCTCTGATCTTTTTGTAGAGTTCGTTTCTCTCTTCTTGTAAAGCTCGGCAGAGATTCTCTAGTCTCCCGATTTTCATCACGAAGCACTCATATTCTTTGGCTCTTAATGCTTTCTGTGATTTGAAAATAAACAACACACACACACACACAACATCAAAAAGCAAATTTGCCAGAATGTTCTCTGGAGATAAAGCAAAACCATTTGTCTAGGAATTTGCCTACCAGTCTCTGGGGTTTGATCACAGAGTGGTGGCTGGACAGACCCTTGGTCAGAGGCATTAGTTATTATTATTATTTTTATTATTTGCATTGTATGCTAGGTTCTGGAGGAATTTAGGACAGAAAGATGACAAAGCCTCTCTCTACTTCAGTCCAGAACATCTAGAGTTGTACATGCATTTTCTGCCTGCAAGACTTAGAGGGTGGAAGTAAATGCATGTGGCAAAATGAATGAGGTAGATTGGGTCTTGGCAGTCAGCAATGCCTTACTATTCTATAGATAAATTGCTATATGCTAATCCAGCAACGGTTTGATTTATGTTGCTGGATAATAAGCTCATGCTTTGGAATTGGTTGTAATTTGGGATGAATTGTTAGAATAGTAATTATAACCAGAGAAACTCACCACGCACTAATTCATGATGCTGACTGCTCAAACTGTTCAATTTTCCTTCTTTCTAGAAATGTCAGTGTGTTTGCGCACAAAATCGTTCCTAATTATTTTACTCCTTCACCCCATCTTTGTGCTACTCTGTACCCTTTAAGATTTTTTTTTTTTTTAGTGGTTTACATGGAAAGACCTTTACCTGTAAGTCCTGCCTCTCGGGTCAAAGGCCATATATCATTGCCTTTATAGTCTCTAAACCTCCTCAGGGCCTGACATAACATCAGTGTTTAAATGCCTGTTGGAGGGATTAAACAATATATCTCCATATCTGTCTATAATATAGCACGTACCCTGGGTGCGTGGCCTGGTGTCTTCTCTCAGGATGTTCAACTCAATGAATTAATTCATTCTGTGCTTGTTATATGCCAGGGAAATTCAAAGACAAGTAGGACCCTCATCAAGCCTTTAAGGAATTCTCAGTCCTGTAGGCCTGCTACTGCTTGGGGGGACAGTAGACATGTGACTTAAGGGACACAAAGCTCTTTAGGAGTCTGGGTAGGATTCTGAATTACTTTGCTCTAATGACTCTATTATAATTTCATATATCACAGCCCAGAAAAAATCAGACCTTTTTCAAAGGTAAGTGTTAGGATATAATATTCTAAGTATGAAAGCTTTGACCGGCCAAGGGAAAGTCAGCTCAGGGAAAAGCTCCCTCACCTCTTCTATCATGTCCAGCAGAGCTTTGTTACAGTTCTCGAACCTGCTCTTCCATGTGGCCGTGTCCTTTTCCAGCTTCTTCATTTTCTTAGTCGTCTGTGGAAATTAGAGTATTTTAATAGTCATCCCGAAAAGTTAACCTACTAAAGAAGCTAGTAGTTCCATAGGGCTGTCAAGGAAAGTCCTTTTGTTCCAGCTGTTGAAGCGAACACGAGTTCTATGTGAAGGGATGAGGGGTGAGTGGGGAAGTCCCATTTATCCCTCCGCCATCCAGGTCAGGGGTGGGCAAACATATTTGCACAGGAGCCGGTTCAGGAAAAAGGAAACGACTTAGCGCCATGCTGTTTTGTTGCTGGTTTTGCTCTCTTTTGAAATAAAATAAAAAATAGCTCATCCTTCTCAGGCATTTTCGTTTCTCTAATCTTTTGGAAGAGTTTGTGTCTCTCTCCTTGTAAAGCTGTCTTTTTGAACCTGAAACTGCTCACAATCCTGGTTGTAAGATCGCCTCTCTACTTGGATGAAGTAAAAGACAAGGCACATAATGCAGGTGCAGTGACCTGGATTTACCACAGCTGGCACTTGCTGTGTGTGCCAATCTGCCTGAGTCTGCGTGTCCTCCGAGGCCAGAGGCTGGGCCCAGCTGTTGGCCACTGGCCTCAATAGAGGAGCCTCGAGTGTTTTTCTGTTTTTATTTCTTAACAAAGTTAGTAGTTTATGAACTTTTTAAGGTAATTGAGTTCTTCAGGAATTTGATGAAGTCTGTGGGACCACACTGAGAGAAATGCAAATATGCATACCAAACTTTTTGGCTATAAATGAACTCCAGATTAAGAACTCCTACTTTTAATCTTTAAGGTGTAGATTTCCCTTTAAGATTTAGTCCAATCTTAAAAGCTATATAATTTTAAATTAAAACAAGTTTTCATGCTTTAATATTCATCTTAAAACTCTATAATTAAGTTTTTTTTTAATGGATAGATCCCTCCAAGAGTAGGAAAACTGTAATTATTAGCAAGTGCTAGTCTCCTTACGTTTGCTCACTGAATTGTGAAATTTATCTTATTATCTTATGAAAATATTTTGAAGAAGAGGCTTTCTACACTTAAAAATGGTTAATGCCAATATTTTAGAAACACAATTGTGATGCTGATTTTGTTTTGGGAAAACGCTGAATTAAATGAGATTTAAGTGTTATATCCCACAATAATATGAGCACCTTTTATTTGTAAAATTTTTTTTAAGTTAAAAGCTCTTTTAAAATATGTTAATTTATTTGAACTTCATATTCGTATGAAAGGAAGCAAGGGGGACATTGCCTTGAATTGTATTAAAAATAAAACTGAGGGAAGTTGAGTGAATTGTCCAATGCTACTTGAGGTGTAAGAACACACCAGAGTTTCAATTCATCTTATTCAAATACTGTACTCTGTAAGTTACATCATACTACATCTCTTCTCTTTTAGGAAGGATCTTATAAAATGGCATTTTCTGCTTTAAAATTCTACTCTTGCATATTTATATGAAAGCTTTTTTTAAAATATTTTTTTAAAATATATTTTATTGATTTTTTTACAGAGGGTAAGGGAGAGGAACAGAGAGCCAGAAACATCGATGAGAGAGAAACATCGATCAGCTGCCTCCTGCACACCCCCTATTTGGGATGTGCCACAACCAAGGTACATGCCCATGATTGGAATTGAACCTGGGACCCTTCAGTCTGCAGGCTGATGCTCTATCCACTGAGCCAAACTGGTCGTGGCTGTATGAAAGCTTTATAAAATATATATTTTTATTGATTTTAGAGAGAGGAAGGGAGAGGGATGGAGAGGTAGAAATATCAAAATATGGATGAGAAACATTACCAATCAGCTGCCTTCTGCACATCCTTTAGTGTGATCAAACCCACAACCAGGTGTGTGCCCTGACTGGGAATCTCTTGATTTCTGGGTCCAGTGTCAACCACTGAACCACGCTAGCTGGGCTGAAAGCTTTTTAAAAAATATTTTAGATTAGATATGTATATTTTTTATTTCACTACAAACAACATAATATTACACTGCTAAGCTGCTAGCTCTTGTCTTTTTTTTTAAGCCATCTATGGACTAGAAAAAAAAATCTTCCTCAGAATGAAAATGTGTCCTAGTGTTTTGGGGGACTTTTTAAGATTCATATACAGATATTTACCAATGAAAAAAAATACAACCCAAATCTCATTGGCACCTATGTTTCATTACTTTATGAAATGCACTGGAATATCTTAGCAAGAGAAAAATGAACCCAATGGAGAAGTGCCCATCAAAATAGAAAATGTCAATATTTTGTGTGGGGTAAGCAGCACTTACTTTATCCATTTCCTGTTTGAAAGTGGCAAACACCTCATTGCTTTTTGTCAGTGTGCTCTGGAACTCTTCAAACCGCCCTGAGTAGAGGGTGAGCTGTACGTTGGAGAGAGAGGATCTATTTTAGGACTCCTTTCTGAATGCTTCCAGAACAAAACAACATGTCATTGTTCATTATTTGTTAAAATAAATGATTTAAGGGAATTCTAATGCAGCGTTAGTAATAAGTTCAGTTCTTTTATTTACTACGAGATCAACTGAGGTCAGTGACTATGATTGAAGTACGTCTTTAAAGAAAAATGAAATAACAAAATAGGTCATTACCACTTCATTGTATCATAAATCTTTACCAACATTTATTGAGTTCTGAACATATGCATGGATTGTATATACAAAAGATTTGACATGTAGCTCCCACCTTTGAGGGACCTGCAATCTTGATGGAAAGACAATCCCAAAGACAATCTAATTAGTGTTCAGTGAGCATAAAGTGCCAATGTAGATAGAGAGAAGCCATGTTTCTAGGGGGAAGGCAAGCCTTGAACTTGGTCTTGGAGGAAGTGAGAATGTAGACAAGTGAAAAGAAGTGATAAAGGAAACGTGGGCCAAACACAGTCTGGGGCTGCTGCCATTGTGCAGGCTGTGCCACTGTAAGCAATTCCCATTTCCATTTTAGACATCGAAGTTTTGTGTATTTATGAATATAGTGTTCTAGCCAATAGCTGTGAAATGTCTCTTCTCATCAAAATCAGTTCCTTTTATCAGTTTTCCACAGATGGAAATAATGAGTCTGGAGGAAGGAATGCCTTTTTCTGATTTGCACATAACTACATTGTGTGAGTTAGCATTGGCTGGTGTGCGGCTCACCACGGGAGTATAGGGAGAAGCCTTTGTGTCTCCACATCCTTAATTCCAAAGCTTGCCTTTGGGTGGGAATAGAGCAGGGCAGGAAAGGAAGCTGTGTAAATACCTGATTGTTAGTGACAGTCATACAACAATAAAATTTTCTGTGAAAATAATTTTAAGATAGCATATTTTGGGTGATTGATTTAATATGGTTGATTTAAGTGATAAAAGTTGGTATTTTAAAATGAATCTTTGATAGGTACCCTTGAGTGCCTGGAACCACCCCAAGTCCTCAAATGGGCACAGAAATTTTTGTCTTTTGTATGAAGAAGCAAGCTTACAACACGCAGCAACAAACAAGAAACCAAGACTGCCTTTGGTAGACTGGGATGGTTGGATTATTGGGCAGATGGCAGGCACCAACTTAACCAACTGGTGGTTCTTGTGCTATTTCCCTTGCAAAAGCAGAGAAGAGCAGACCAATTGAAAACCGGTAGAATGTAGAGTTCTTAGTCTTGGAGGTGGGAGTGAGAGGGAGCGTGTGGGAATCAATCCCTAGAACTCATAAAATATGCTTAATCTAGAATAGTTCATTCTCAAATGATTCAGAACAGCAGAGTTCTCATTGCAATAAAGATGAACAAAATGATAACATAAAACCTTTTCATTGTACAGTGGTACCTCGAGATACGAGTTTAATTCATTTCGTAACCTTGAGGTGTGGGAAACTATGAGACACTCGAATCGTGGTAAACTGGTGGGTCGTGTGCAGCCAGCCGATCCGCGCAATTACTCGTATCTCAACTGTTGCTCGTATTTCAAAGCAAAAATCGCTCAATGGACGGCTCAGCTCGTATCTCAAAAATCTCATATGTTAGGGCACTCATATCTCGAGATACCACTCTATATAATATTTCCAAAGAAAAGCCAGACAACAGCTGACCATCATTTGAAATCATTCGTTAGCACTGTGAGTATGTGACAGAGTTTGGGGCAGCTCTGGTGGTCTAAAATTTTATTCCATGCATATAGATTAGGGAAGACTGGGAAAAAGGGTACTGGGGAATTCATGGCCACACACACACACACACACACACACACACACACAATGTATAAGACAACAATATATGCATTCTCAAAACAGATTTAATTCTGTTTTATTTTTTTCAAAGTGCTGGCTGCGATCCAATGAATTTATTTCAGGGCCCATGAAGAGGTCAAGCCTGTCAATTTGAGAGGCTCTATCCGAGTGTACGTTCCTGTGGGAGTGGCTACTAATATTGCACATGATCTAGTGGCCTCCGGAGGGAGTAATTACCCCCAACTGATCCTCTTCACCCTCTATCCCAAAATCCATTTATTTGCCTTCTTGGTCAAGCATTCCTATTAACTTCTTTTTCTTACATCCTCTCCTTTCTTTTCCAACTTTTCAGTAAGTCCAGCAGAATTACATGGTATCTCAGATACTGTGGGCTCCCAAGCCCACCTGCAGCCAGTTAGTTGCAGGTTGCAGAGTGGAGAGGGCAGGCGTGATCACACGCATGGTCTGTCTCACAGAGGCAACCTTGACAGTCCTAGTGGGAGTAACCACATCCCCACCCTTGATTTTAGGCATAATGTTATTTTTATTGTGTCAATTGGGTCGATTGAGATGACAGACATATCCAGAATGCCAGGAAATCATGTCTTGCTTCATTACCAGCCTTTCTAGCCTTTTTTCTAATAATTTGTTTTTCAACTTTTCCCTTTTAAACAATTTTAAATTTTGGTAAAATATACATATCATAAACTTGATCATCTTAACCATTTTTAAGTGTATAGTTCAGTAGTGTTAAGTATATTCATACCATTGTGCAAACAATCTCCAGAACTTTTTCATCTTGCAAAATTGAAACTCTATATCCATTAAACAACAACTCCCATTTTCCTCTTCGGGTGACTGTTTTTAATAGTCTGCTTTTCTTCCTATTTGACCCCATTACCATATGTGGCAAAACCTCTATGGCAGCGGTTCTCAACCTGTGGGTCGCGAACAGCTAGCAGGGTCTCCTAAGACCATCAGAAAACACAGATATTTACATTAAGATTCATAACAGTAGCAAATTACAGTTATGAAGTAGCGACAAAAATAATTTTATGGTTGGGGGTCACCACAACATAAAGAACTGTATTAAAGCGTTGCGGCATTAGGAAGGTTGAAAACCACTGCTCTATGGGTTATACCTTTCTCAGGTAACCAATGCTAACCCTCCACTTATGCCACCTAAGGATGTATACTTCCTGTTTACTAGATGGATATTTGTTTGGTCATATTTTTCCTCTCACCACTAAACATGGTGTGTGTTTGTTTGGATGTGTCCTATTCCTGCACTCACTTTGGTATTTCAGAGAAGTGGAGAAGGAACATCCCGAGGTCATCCACCATACCTCTCTCTCCTGCCAGAGGCAGAAATAGAAACAAACTGTTCTCGGTTTAGTAAACAATAATTGTCTCAACATTTCTATTTTAAACGGGCTGACACACACATTCTTTTAACCGAGCACCAAATTTAATTACAGACATTCATAGCATATAGGGAACAGAACTGTGTTCAGGAATTTTCTTAGCAAACTTTTGAGATTTGATTTGGGAATAAATCCAAATATAATAGTAATTGCAGAGGACTCTTCTCCCATTGAATATTGGTAAGGTGAGGACTTTGGGGTTGAAGGACGATGATTACCCATCTTGAATGCTTTACTCCCTGATCTTTCCCCTTGGGCAGTATTTTGTGTCTGTGTTGCCAGGGGTTGCTGACTTTCCACCTCTACTACCATCTTCATCCTGATCGATCCAATGAACACTCTATTTGTAGTGATGATTGCATCCCATTGATCATCTCTGACATTTAGTCTATTGCCTTGGTTTGTATAATTGAAAGCCAGACATCTCTTCCCTAAGTGAGAATCATGCCCCAAACTGGCAAGCTGTTTGACTGAAAAGTGACTTCCGTCCAGGGGAAAAAACACAATTCGTCTTTGACATTTTTCTTGCTCAGATAGAAATGAGAATGAAAGCCTCTCCTTCCTATCAGCCACCAGTTTAAAGACATTGTAAACCACAGGAGGTGTTTGAGTGCTGTGCGAAATAATCTGTGATAGACTTTGCTTTTCAGGGTTTAAAAATCTTACAAGTATAATATTGATACTTGTCAAGAGGAACTTGTCTAAACATAATTACACACAGGGATTCAGGGCCTCTATATTCTTGATGATTAAGTAGTTATTGGAATTTGAAAGTGCCTTGAAGACAGAAGAGATAGACAAAGGTGGGTCCTTGTAGAGAGAGCCACATGCCATAGAAAATGGGACAAAAGAGGAGAAAGCAGAGTTAACTCAATTTACAGCTACATTTCTTCATTTCTGGAAGTTCTTTACATTCACGAACTAGAGCTGAACAGGTTCTTGATATCATATTTCCAGTAGTTCTTAAACTTTTGTGCAAAGACTCTCTTAGACTCATCTATCCCTATGTGGGTCCTCACTTATGAATCAGTACTGGTGTTAGCTCATGTACTAATTGTTAGCATTTTTAGTAACATCACTAAAAGCTGATGCACAAAGACTCATGCTAGAATGGGCTTTCCTTTCCCTGGCTGCTGGCAGGCCCTGGAGCTGCCTCTTTCCGCTCCGGCCCTGCCTTCCCTCCTGCCCAGAGGCCCTGAGAGATGGGAGTGGGGCAGAA
Organism: Lasiurus borealis; assembly: GCA_004026805.1. NCBI lineage: Eukaryota > Metazoa > Chordata > Mammalia > Chiroptera > Vespertilionidae > Lasiurus > Lasiurus borealis. The sequence continues at coordinate 8,566 of PVJN01047265.1, forward strand.
AACCTATCTGTTTGCCATGATGATGATGCAAGCATCCTGCCTCTGTCACTTGGCACCTGTGTATGCAAATTAACTACCATCTTTGTTGGGTTAATTTGCATATCACTCCTGATTGGCTGGTGGCATAGCAGAGATATGGTCAGTTTATGTGTCTGTTATTAGGTAAGATTGTAATGACTAGAGTGTAAATTTAATTAGGGAGGGATTTTTGTCTTTTATTGATTATATCTCCAAAACCTAGAAGCATGCCTAGCACTTAGTAGGTGCTCAATAAAAATAAGTTGTATTAATTATGTTTATTATGGTCTAGGCACTGAGCTAAGTGCTTGGCATGCACAATATGAAAATAACTGCATATATTTACATATTCATGAACTAATTTTTCTTTTAAACATTTAATCAAATATATGAATAATTGCCATCCATAGCCATGGGTGCGTGATTGAGAACTGATATAATGTCAAAAACAACTACATTTTGGGTAGCAGCTGCTACCTTTTATGCTGTTATGTTTTGGAAATATTGAAAACTAATGGGCCTCTTGGAGGACTCCAGCTTGGGATCATTAATCCATTACATCATCCTATTTTACAGAGAAGGGAATTTAGGTCCAGGGAGGCTTAGGTGTATTACACAGAGTAACCCAGCTTTTCAGCAGAAGAGTCAGGACTCCGACCCTGGTCCCTGGACTCAGGTCAGTATTGAGGGATGAATGAGAAACATTGGCAAGTCCTAGAACCCCAGATAGATGCTTTTTCAAGTTTTAGGGGGACATAGGCAGAAAATTAGGGCATACCTTTATGTTTATATTTTATAGGTCATATCATTTGAATGAATCACTCTTTAGTCCAGAGTCAGATGATATTAATATGCTCTTCTTAAGTTCATTCTCTTTATTTAGCAAAGAGGAGTAGAGATTACTTGTAACATGATGTGAATAGTTGCAAGCATTGTCTGTTGTACCACTCAAGGCTCTGTATTGAATAGGTAAGAGATAGGGCCAGAAGCCCTGGCTTGATTCTCTCATGCCATCAGTTGGTGAGGTCACACCTCCTCCCCCTGCCTGGCTCTGGTTAGAGTGTCACCTCTGCCTGTCATCGACCCCCCACAGTGATGTGATGGGCTTTGTGACTGCCTGAAGGATGACCTGGAGTGTATGACTCTAGACTTTAGTCTTTTAACTCTGAGTTCCTTCATTCTATTAATAATCAAAAACTTTATGGCTCTAACGTTGATGTAATTAGTATTTTTAAACTATTTTGATATATTACGGGGGAAAAAACAAATTCATTTTGCATTCAGTACACACATTGGAAAAGTGTGCTTTAGGAAGGTTAGCTTTCCAATGTTATCTATGCTTTTGTCTATGTGTGGAGAGCAGCTACAATGTTCAGATAGGATCATACTTCAGACTGACTTGTGGCAAAGCCACATGCAAGTCCCAGTTTATAGGGCAAAGTTCTCCCAGCACAATTATAGACAAAAGGCTATGGTTGTAAGCTTGATCTTATAGTCTGACCCTGCTGTCCTAGGTAGCTAAGGACTGTGGGCTTTTGGGGGGGATGCAACAAGTACTGCTGAAACAAGGCTTGATAAAGTCCAGAGAATGGCAACAACAGAAAAGAAGCAGATTTGAAATTCATAAGAACAGTATAAACATCTTGCCTTTGTATTGCTTTGTGTGATCTGATTATAAAATAAAGCTTCAGCTTACAGGCAGTGTCACTGTTTCCTTATCCAGGCACAATGATCCACCTGGCCCCAACTGTATTCTCTTTTCTGTTTTCTTTAATCCTTCACCATCCCACCTCAGGTTCACCCCTGGCAATGCTAGATGCGGCTCATCTATGTAGTGATATAATTTGTGATTTTAACTTTTTAATTTTTTTTATTTGCCTTTTCTTTTATAATGAACAAGTGTCCAGCAATTAGTGCATAAACATGGATAGGTGAATTGCTCACATCTTTGATGCTTCCCAGTTTGAAGGGTTCTGATTTCAGCACCTTGTGTGAATTTATTCTATGTGATTTCACAGTTCCTGTAGGACCCTGGGCATTTCTCCCAGCAGGAGAGCCAGACCCCCAGGGTGGGCCAGGGCAGAATGGCTGTCCTGGAACCTGACAGGGGAGATGTGCCAGGAGGGGCAGAGGCCCCAAGGCTTAGGAATAACAGACAGGTCTTGCTTTCCCCAGAGTCAGATGCTGCATAAGGCTTTATTTTTGATTCTGAAATATGAATGCCCTTAATTTAGTCAAAACACACACAGGACATCATAAAGTCAAATGAGAATAGTTCCTGACTTGTCTGCCATTTAGCTATTTGCCACTGACAGAACCAACCTCTGAGAGCACAAAAGCTTGGGTGCTGACTCTTATTTTTCTAATTTCCTTTTACTATGATGTAGCATACTGGTGCATGAAATTCATGTATGGGGGTGGGATGGTTGTCCCTCAGCCCGGCCTGTGCCCTCTCGCAATCCGGGGCCCCTCAGGTAGGATCCTTGGGCCTGGCTGGTGATCAGGGCCTATTGGGCTTTCCTTCCTCCAGCTGCTGGCAGCTGGTCCTGCCCCCACCACTGCCAATCTTGCTTGCCATCTCTGCAGTGCTGCCCCTTCCTCCCCCTCCACTGGTCACCTACATCTGTGGGCAACAGGCATGGAGTGTGATCACTTGGCTGGCCTTGGCCTCCCTCTGTGGGGTGATCAATCACAGGGCCCCCAGATTGATCACCCCACAGAGGTAGGCCCCTCCAGGGCTCCATGATCTATCGCCATATAGAGGGTGGCCTAGACCTCCCTCTTTGGGGTGATTGATCTTAGAGTCCCCCAATCAATCGTTCTGCAGAGGGTGACCTGGGCCTCCCTCTGTGGTGTGATTGTGGGATGATGGTGGGGCTCTCTGACCAATCGTATAGCACCTGTCTTGGATGGCCTGGTGCCAATGCATGTCATAGTGTGGTTGTTCGGAAGGTTATCCAGATGATAGTTCTGCTGTTTGATCATTTGGTCAGTTTGCATATTGTACTTTTATTATTAAAGATAATATCAAGCAAGCAAGGGCATTTTCAGATTTGACAGTATAGATGGGGCATCTGAATGGTTTACATTTTATTCTTACTTTAGTAGAGTGATGGGAGAAGAGAGAGAGAGGACATATGTGTGAACAGGTAGGTGGGAAACTGGACACCAGCTTATTCTCATTGATCGTTTTGGTGCCCTTATTTGCATGGATGTTGTTGGTGCAGACCATTTATTTTTCTTAATAGGCATGAAAGTATTCTTTATTTGCAACTCTTGGTCCCCTCTCCCTGCCACAACTGAGCCCTCTGCAGACCACCTTTGGTTCCCAGCCTCACACTTGGGGACAGAAGAAGAGCACACCCCATGCATGTTTCCCCTCACTTCACCTGAGCCTGCAGGACTGTCTCTTGTTCCTTCAGCACTTTGGCCTGAAGCTTCCACTCTGCTGCCTGGTTCAGCAACTGTGAGAAGAGAGAATGAAAAAAAAGATGGTCAGATTGTCTTTTAACTTACCCTTTGGTTGTAATTTGCATATAAAACATAATAATTTGCTAATTCACCTACTCAAGTAATTTTGGGGGAACTTTGTAAAGACTCTAAGAAATATAAGAAAACAACTAATCTCAATGGTTGGATTCGTAACTAAAAATTAGTGGTTTTATTTGGAGGAAATAATTTTCAAGTTAAGCATGAATTACACAAAATTTGACCTCCCACCAAATTTTGGCAATCCTGCCCACCCATCATTTGGCCTCTGCTTGAATATCTCCAGAACATCCCCATCTGGGGCACTTTTGTGAATAAACGTGTCTTTATATTAAACGCAAAGTTTGTCTCCTAACTAACCAATGTTTTCCACATAGTAGTTATTAGAATCTCTTAGGGAGCATGTCTAAGGAAGTTTAGGATGTCTGATTAGAATCCACACTTAGAGAAAATACTCAAAATGATTTGGATGTTGGGCCACAGATTACATTTTGAAAAATGCTGGGTTAGAAATTGACCTATTGCCTCAAATCCTGTGTTAGGTTTAGAAAATAAGTCCTGCATAAGTTTGTAAAATAAGGTCCCTCTTCTATAAGGTAGCTTTTCAAATACAATCAAGGCTCTCCTAGGAAACAGGATCAAAACTCTGAGCTGTGGGGTTAAATTGAAGAACTTGTTTTAGACATAAAAATGACACAGACATGTTATTTTTAACTTAAGAGACATGCTCACTTATTTATTCGTTTTGATGTAGGGTTCTGATCTTTTTTTTTTTTTGGTATATGTGCCTTCATAATGGAACTTAGAAAGGTTTATTTTGTTTTACAAAAATGATATCCATGATGTGTCATGTTAGAATTTTTTCTTTTTTAAACAAAAGTGCTAGAGTGCTAGACTGATAGATACTTGTGAAGCAGCTTGATTTTTTTTTATTCTGTAGAGTTTTACAACATTCTCCCAGTCTTTTATAGCTACTAACACCTAACCTGACAATTGTTTCTTGCTGTTTGCTTATATCTAGTCTTTCAAAAGAGGCATTATTCATAATTTCATAGAAACAGCTTTCTTTTCACACTTCTATTTATTCAGTTAATGTGTGATTCTGTTGATTTACAGAATAGAAATACAAGGATAATCAGATAGAAAAGGTTTGGGAGCAAAGGGCTGATTCTTGGTCAACTCCATCTCACTTACTGGGGGCAACCATGTGTAGACAGTCCAGAGTGGCTTACTAGCCACAGGACTCCAGATGTTGTGGGCGTCTCTCAGCAGTGTGTTTACAGAGAGGATGGTGAACATCATGAGTTAATCTGGTTAGTTAGGCATGTGGCTGTCAGTTAAAAAGATTCTCATGTATTTGAAGAACATTTAAATATTCTTCTTTGTATTTGTCTCTACTGTAAAAAAGTGTCCATGAGGTTTATGTATTACATTTGTAATCAGAACAACAATAACAAACCAATGAAACCATTTTTTTAAAATTTGAAGATGAGAGACTAAGGACACATATGTAATACCTTAATCAATAAAGAAATTTAAAAAAACTTGAAAATACCTTTTTTCTTAGTCTTTTTTCTCGTGGCTCAATCTTTCCATTTATAAGATGGGTTTATGTATTTCTCTATACCTCCCAGCACGCAGCGAAGATGGATTATTATAGAAGTGAAGTAATTTGAGTGCTCTGGAGCAGCTGGGAGGTGGAAGGCCCCTCTGGCCATCTGAGCATCATGGTGGCTGTGCCATGGCCCCTGCTTCCTAAGTGGGGTAAGGAGCCCTGTTGTGCTGGGTGGTCCCTGGCAGAGGGGAGGCAGGTAGCTGCCATTTCTACGTGGAGTGAAGGAGCCCCCCAGCTCTGAAGTGATTTCATCACTTTCAGAGAAAAGTATCAGAGCTAGCAATGGGGTCAGTGGCTGGCCAGCTTTGAAGAACCGAGAGAGGGTACTTTTCTTTGACTCAAAACCTGCTATGTTTTACTAAACTGGGATAGGAAAATAGATAGCATGGGAGTTTCTTGCTAAGGCTGGGTCGGTCACCCCATGACTGTCCCCCAGTCTCCTTCACTGCACCTTTGCCTAGATGTTCCTCTGTCATGTCTCACATATCACAGACTACAGGTATTGATCCTCTAGGAAGCATATTGTACCTAATGAGGTAATTATGCCAACAGTAGAGTATTTGTTTCTTATGTGTATTTCCTTCTTTGAGAGTTAGGTTAGAGATGGATTAATAATTTAATCTTTTTATTAAGAGAGCCCATGGACTTCTGGTTTGAAATTATTCAGTGACCACTAGGTTATGTACTCCAACATTTGTCCTCTTATTGCTACATTTGAAAACCAAAGTTACTTTTAAATTACAATTCTAACAAATTGAAGTCGTTCTGACATGATTTTCAGTAAAGGCAAAGCTCGTGATCAATTATTAAATGGCCAAATTCCAATGATTGGCCCACTGACTATGTATATCTTAAATCTCTCTCTCCCAGTAATAGATACACACTTCAACTTTTGCCTCTGAAACATGCCCCTGAGTGTGATATGATGTACTATCACAGAGTTTGAGATTGAGGGCAGATACACTTTGGTGTACTATACATCTTGGTCCTTTAGCAGTGTGTGATCTTAATTATAAAATTGCATATCTTTGAGCCTCTCATCTGTAGAATGGCCCCACAGCTGTCCTGGAGTATTAGGGTGAAGGAGATGTCAGTAAAAGCCACCACTCAGTTTCTTAAGCCAGAAACTCAGGGGCCAAGGATGACTCCTTTCCTCACTCACTATTACCTTCAGTTCACTGCATTGCCTGCTGGCTGTGCATTGAAAACATAACTTTTATCCATGTCCAGCTCTCCTTCACCTCTGCTCCCCTCCCAAATTCACACCATCATCATAGCTCAGCCCGATTGCTGCAGTAGCCTCCTCACTGTCTTCTTGCTTCCTGGCCCCTCTTTAGTTCATTTTCCACTCAGGAGCCAAATTCATCTTTTACAGATGCCAAGCAGATCATGCCACTTCTTTTGCTAAAGATACCCAGTCCTTTCTCATTATTTTTAGAATAAAATCCAAACTACTTTCCAAGCCTACAAAGCTATACAACTTGGCGCCTGCTTCCCCCTCCCACTTCAGTTTGAAACTTTCTCCCACGGGGTCAACATGTTCTTGTGACCTTAACCCTTTTCCTGTTTCTAGAGGATGCCAAGTTGGTTCTAGCATCAGGGCCTTTATCACTGCTATAGAGATTGCTCCTGGAGACATCCTTCTCAGGTAGGGCTCAGCTCAAGCCACCTCCCGTGCAGGAGGCCTTCCTAGTCACCCAGTCTAAAGTAAGTCCCCTCCTTCTGCCCCTTCTCAGTTGCTCCTTATTTCCCTAGGAGCACTTATTATTTTCTAAAATTACTCTTCCTTGTGTGTTTGCTCATTAATTGCTTGTCTCTTTCCAGTTAGACTCTAGTCTCCAAGGTGGGTCATGACTTTCTCCAGGACCCAGGATGGTGCATGGCATATGACAGGCCCTGGGAAAAGATTGGTTGAATGGAAGCATGGCTGTTTTTTGTAGAAAGTCGGTGAGGTACAGTGCCTCCTATCGGCTGGCCAATTTAGTCTCCAGGGAAGCTCTGGGTCTTTCTCTACCAGTCTGTGACCTTGAGACCATTCTCAAAAACAACTTTCTCAGGGTCCTCTGACCCCGAGGCAGACTAGACAAGCACACTGGTGACAGATGATAACTAACATATTCCTTTTCGCGTTTGTGTCGCTCCTCTGCTTCCTTCATCATTTCTTGCGCCTGCTCCAGTTTCGCATCCACCAGCTTCTGCTGCAGCTCTCTGTGTTTAAATATTTTGTCCAGATGCTAGGAGAAAAAACAACACACAAAATGCGCATATCAAGCTTGACTTGTTACTGGTGCTGAAAAATATAAAATAAAAAGTAGTATTCATGTAAACCCACATTCTCCAGGTTTCAAGATTTTTAAAAAGAGGGGAATTAAATGCATTAGCAATACGTATGGCTTTGCAGAAG
>PVJN01047266.1:0-16090 GCA_004026805.1 Lasiurus borealis
GGGGCCGCTCGGCAGACCACAGCGCCGCCCGCAGGCCGCCGGCCACCGCGGAGCCTGCCACAGGCGCCGCCCGCGATTGGCTGGCGCGGGCCGTGACGTCACCCTACGCCAGCGCCCGGACGCCGTTGGCCCCGCCCCTCCGCCCCTTCACGTGGCGGGCAGCCCGGAGGCCGGAGGGTCTGGGGGCGGCGGCGGTTGAGGTCGCCGCGCCGCCGGGCGGTGTTCTGTCGCGATGGCGGGTGCACCTTGTGCGGGAAGCGCGGGTCCCGCTTTCTGCCTTCGTGAAATCACCTTGTTAGCGTATCCCGTTAGTTTCCCCGCCCAAATGTAAACTCCCTAAGCGCAGGGGCCACGCCTCTGTCAGCATCTGGTCCTCCGGGTTTGGGGGGCGGGCGGGACCGCCCGGCCACAGAAGCCCCAGTTAGTTGTAGTGACTGAGTGACCTGCATGAGCTTCCACTTTTGTCTCAGGAGCCTTTTACACTCAAAACTTACTAGGACCTCAAGAGGCTTTTGATTGTGGATAATATATATTAAGAAATTAAAACAGAAAAACATTAAAAACATATATATATATATATATATATATATATATATATATATATATATATATATATATATATATTTATTTATGGACTTTAGAGAGAGGAAGGGGGGGGGAGAGAAACACTGATGTGAGAGAGAGACACAGACTGGTCGTCTCCGCACGCACCCTGCCCAGGGCTGGAACCCACAACCTGGGTGCGAGCTCTGGCAGGAATCACACTCACCGCCTTCGGGTGGACAGGACGACAGGTGCTGCGGATGGAGCCACACCGACAAGGGCAATATGTCAATTCATTTAAAAATAACAATAAAAGTCATTACAAATTACCTTAAGAGCAATGACCTCGCTAAACATGTAGCTTCAGGAAAACACTGCAACACTGCAGGGGAGAGAGAGAGAAAAGAGGAGAGGAGAGGAGAGGAGAGGGGAGAGGAGGGGAGGGGAGGGGAGAGGAGAGGAGAGGAGAGGAGAAGAGAGAGAAGAGAAGAGAGAGCTGAAGCTCTGAGTGTTGTTATGCAAATAGTCTCGACCCCTGAAAGGTTCCCAGGAACCCTGGGGGCCACTCTTTGAGAACCTTTAATTTAGCTTAACCTCCTCCTCTTAAAGGAAGGAGGCATGAGGCCCAGAGAAGTAACAGTGGCAGTTCTGAAGTCAGGGTCATATAATTACCTTTTCCGTGCAAAGCAGACAGCATCTCCGGTTAAAAGGTCAGAAAGCTGAGGCCCAGAGAGCCTTCGGGAGACCCGATTAGCACCCCCCTCTGAGGGTGGCCACCCGCTGTGCCGTGGCTGGGAGTGGAGCCTTCTCCCTCACCCCCTTGTGACTGAGTGGGCTCACCAAGCTCAAGGAGGCTGGCAGAGAAGACCAGGAGGCGTCAATACATAAAAAATATAAACACGGCCGAAGCCGGTTTGGATCAGTGGATAAGCATTGTCCTGCGGACTCTAAGGTCCCAGGTTCGATTCCCCGTCAAGGGCATGTACTTTGGTTGTGGGCACATCCCCAGTGTGGGGCGTGCAGGAGGCGGCTGATCAATGTCTCTCTCTCATCCATGTTTCTAATTTTCTATCCCTCTCCCTTCCTCTCTGTGAAAAATCAATTATATATATATATATATATATATATATACACATATATACATACATATATATATATATATATATATATATATATATATATATATATATATTAACACGGACACAGGGTCACATTGGACCAGATGCCAATGTGTGTTGTCTACTGAGTGGCCTCTTAAGTGCCCGAGGGGCAGTGTGTTCCTGAGGACTGAGCAGTCAGGGGAAGCCTTGAGGAGGCAGTGGGTCTGAGGAGCCAGGAGATGCGCGGAGAAAGCAAACCTCCACGCTGGCCGCTGGAGCAGCGCAGTGGTGGCACAGACACGAGTCTGACCACACTAACTTGAGGAGCCAGACAGGAGCCCCTATAGCAAACTCAGATGAACCACAGTACATGTTCTGTTCATATGAAGTGACCACACATCTGACTAGAGATGGCTATAAATGCTAGATAGCTAATAAATTATTAAAGGGCTGGAACCAGATGAGGATAGAATGCAGTTTGGGCGAGAAAAGGAGCCACACTCACATGAAGGAATGAAGGATGGGAGAATGGTGAAGGTCAAGAAATGTACCTGTCTATGCCGAGTATGGAACCCAGCACCCTGTCTCTGGAGGATTGTGTCCTGGCTTCCTTCCTGCTCTCCTCCCCCCGTCCGACTGGCATTCAATCTAACATGTGTCTAATTTCCTAGATCCCTTTCCCACCAAGCACCCTCCAGCTCAAAATGTTCCACGGCTCTGAATTGTCCTCAGAACAAAATCCAAAGGTACAGATGGTCATTCAAACCTTCTACAATATGGCCCTAATAAGCTTTCTTAATGCCATCCCCAAACACTCCTCCCTGAGACCCTTGTCACATTGGTTTGCCCAGATTGGTAAACACAACCTGGACTTTTTTTTTTCCTACACATTTTAACTAAAATGTCTCTAAAAGTGGACAGAACTTCCCCTTTCTGCTCTGTCTGGATTGCCATTTGCATTTAAAAAAAACTTTGTGTCCTCACTGACCACTCTTTGCCACCATTTATTTATGCTCCCCCAGGAAATCATAACAAAACTGTGTTTCTTCCATTCTTTTTGATAGATCCTCCCTTCCCCATACAACTGGTCGGAGTATGACTGACGTAACCTGAGCCTGGCGCGGGGGACATCCATCCCAAGACATTGACCACCAATCCTCGTGTGCTGAGTGCCCTTTCTACCCTGAGCCCCACTCCTTCCTGTTCCTCCTCTCAAAAGGCGTGTTCACCTGTGCACTTGTTGCTGCTCTCCCTACTCTTCGAGACAGCCTGGCAGGTGCTTCTCTTCCTTCTCTAATCCTGGTTTTCTATCTCACTCCTTAGTGCGGAATAAACTTCCTCTTTTAACATGCCTTGATCTCCGACTTCCGCTTCCTTCGTCTCGAACCTTACACTTTTGGCACCAGGCCACAGCAACCAAAAAGTGCTGTTATTGATGTCTATCAAGCAATTTAAAGTTGTGTTTTTTTTAACTGACAGCTCAAAAATGGTAAAAATATTAAAATAATGAGTATGCAATGAAAAAAAGCAAATGCTATTAATAGACTGTCCAGAAATTCCTATATATGTACAAGCAGACACATAATACATGAATTTACTTAAAAAAATTAAAATTGTCGCTGAAACTGGTTTGGCTCAGTGGATAGAGTGTTGGCCTGTGGACTGAAAGGTCCCAGGTTCAGTTCCGGTCAAGGGCATATACCTTGGTTGCAGGCACACCCCCAGTAGGGGGTATACGGGAGGCAGCTGATTGATGTTTTTCTCTCATAGATGTTTCTAACTCTCTATCCCTCTCCCTTCCTTTCTGTAAAAAATCAATAAAAATATATTAAAAAAAATAAAATAAAATTGTGGTAAAATACGCAAAACATAAAGTTGGCTATTCTAACCATGTTTAAATATACAGTTCAGTAGTATTAAGTATACTCACATTATTATGCAACCAATCTCCAGAACTTTTTCATCTTCTAAAACTGAAATTCTACACTCATCAAACAACTCTCCTCATCCCCCTTCTCCCCTTGACAACCACCATTCTACATTCTGTTTCTGAGTCTGGCTATTCTAGGCATCTCATATAGTGGAATCATACAGTACTTGCCTTTTAGTGATGGCCTTGTTTCATTTAACATAATGGTCTCAAGGTTTATTCATGTTGTAGCATATGTCAATTTCCTTTCTTTTTAAGATTGAATATTATTCTATTGTATGAATGTTCAACAATTTGCTGGCTCATATCAAATCAATTAATTGTTGTTGCTTTAAGATTTTTAATTGATTATTTACTTATATGTTTTTATTGATTTTAGAGAGAGGAAGGGAGACGGAGAAGAGAGGCAGAAACATCAATGATGAGAGAGAATCATTGACCACCTGCCTCCTGCACACCCCCAACTTGGGATCGAGCTTGCAACCCAGGCATGTGCCCTGACCTGGAATAAAAAATGACTTCCTGGCTCATGGGTTGATATTCAAACACTGAGCCACACCATTCAGGCTCAATTAGTTTTTTCTGTGTGTTTTAAAAAAAATATGTATATATTTTTTATTTCAGAATGGAAGGGAGAGGTAGAAACATCAATGATGAAGAGAAACACTGATCGACTGCCTCCTATATACCCCCTACTGGGGATCCACCCTGCAACCCAGGCATAAGCCCTGGACTGGAATCAAACTTGGGACCCTTTGATCTACAGGCCAAGACGCTATCCAGAGCCAAACTGGCTAGGGCTTGATTAGTTTTCTATATGAATTTTTCACATATACCACTCTGTAGCCTGTTTTTTAAAAATTTAATAGTACTACTATGACATCTGTCCACATAAACACTTATATATAGCCATATTATTCTTTTTAATGGCTATGTAGTATTCCACCACATACTTTTCCTGTGATTTATTGCCCTGAGAACCCTTAGAGACACATTTAATTGTTTCTAATGCATAATAAACAGTGCTGCATATATTTCCTTACACATGTGTAAGAGTATATCTGTAAAACAAATTTCTAGAAATAGAATGCCCAGGTCAAAAGCTGTATAGTTTTCATTTTGATTGACATTGCCAAAAGATCTTTAAAAAGGAACAGAGACTTTATACTTCCAACTATGGATGTTAGTGACAAATTTCAAAAGAGTTTGTTTTTTAAAGCAGGAATAAGTTCTCAGAAGGCTTCACACACTGGATATGTAAATGGGAAAGATTTGTTATATTACTTCAGCTCTGGTGCTCTATTGTTGTTTACTTGTAATGCCTGAGGTCTTGTCTTCCTAGCGAGGTGCTAAGAGCCTCAAGGTGGACATAATTTATTAAGCCCAATCACACCTCCACATTAGTTTGGTTCCATGAACCTGCCGGCTTAGATTCGTATATGGAAAAATGACAGTGTTTTGTTTTGTTTTCTAGTTCAAAATAAAGAGGTCTTAAGTTTTCTTTTTCTTTTTTTTTTTCAATAAACATGTACATTTATTTTAAGTCAGTTTGGTACATTCTGTTTTTCCTGAGTAGCTCTTCAAAGGGAAATGCCTGTGGTCACTCAATTCTGACATCAACACTAAAGCAGCCACTGACTTATTTTTGAGCATGTGCCCTGAAACAGGCATTGTCCTAAAATGCCTGGCATGGCCCACCTCACAGAGGCTTAAAGGAGAAAGCTAGTATTCTTATCTGTATCTTAAATGAAAGGAAAGTGAGGCACGAGGTTCACTGACTTGCCCAAGGTCATATGTTAAAAGTAACAGGTTTCCACAGAGAATTCTAATGTTTTAAATTCCGAGGTCTGTGCTTTTCATTCTTGTACCCCATTATCATGCCATATAAAATTCAACTTAATCTAATTTACCATCCATGCATTGACCAACCATACCTCTACCATTTCCCCTGAAGCCATCTGAGATCTGAATTGGGGGTAAAGGGACTAGATGTTTCCTCTTTTGTGTAAGATCTTTACAGACGTTTCCTCTTTTGTGTAAAATCTTTACACATTTGTGTAAGATCCCTGTTTGGGGTATATTATCTTTTTGAAAGTGGTTATTATTTCCAAACATTTCTTCTATTGTTCCCAACTACAGATATATTTATGAAAGAAGATTCCTTCTGAGATAAAAATCACAACTTTCTTCAAGTTATAAATTTCACATGCACAAGAGAAAAAGCCCTAGAGAAAAATTTACCTTTTTTTAATTTTTTTAACTAAAGCTTATCTGTGAAACTCAAATTTTAGAAAATGACAAGCATGATAGCATTAAAATTACTTTGAACTTTCACACAACATTCTTATCAAACTTTAAAACTTGAAAGAGGATTGGTTATAGTGAAAAATATTATCATATAACAAGCAATATCTTTATATGTGTGTCTCACTGGCTATGGAAATAGCATCCATAAGGAAACATAGCACCCATATTCAGTGTTTAACCTGTAAAAGAATGAACAAGAAATCATAAATTTAAAAACAAAAAAAAGGAAGTTTTTTTTTAATGCAATCACCATTCATTAGAATGGAATGATGGCTTAGAGGACTGTCAACTAGAACCAAAATTCTCACGATATTATCAAGTGCAAAATCTGCTGTACTAGTCTATCCCAGTTAAGTGTGCAGGGTCTATATAGCGCCCCCTGGTGGCTGTAACTAACCGGAACAAACATCCACAAACATCCAAGAGCATATACTCTTTTCTACCTTTTACGGGTAACATGAGATTTATTGCTGCTTTTCCAAATAGATCTGAAGGTGTCCGAAGAGATCTGAGGGATGACTGTAACTTTTAAGACTGGGAGTTTATCTGAGAGGAATAACATAATAGTAAATGGATAGGATATCTCACAACTCTCCATTTGATTGACTGAGTCGTAGGCTTCTGAAAGGGCCATTCTCCCACATTATTTTTTTTAATAATGTGTTTTTATTGATTTTAGAGAGAAAGAATGGAGAGAGAGAGACAGACAGACAGACATTGATCAGTTGCCTACTGCATACCCCTACTGGGGATCGAGTGACTAGGGAATGTGCTCTGATCGGGAATCAAACCAGTGATGCATGGGATAACACTCAACCAGCTGAGCCACACCAGCCAGGGCTCCCACATTCTTATTAACTGGGAAACTTTCATCACACTTAATACCCTTCCCCTATATCTTCTTGAGGTGAGCGACCCAGGACAATTTATTTCTGTAATAACTCCCACTAGTCCCCTCTTTTCTTTTCCCACTGTCTACGTATTTTACCTGATGGTTGCGGTTGCCTTCTAACTGGACTTCCTAATCCCAGATTTCCCAATGTCAAATCCAGCCTGGACTCTACTTCCAGTTTAATCATCTGAAGCAAAATTCGGATCCTGATATTCATCATCTCTTTATTTTCAGTGGATCTCTCTTGCTTTTGTTTGTCCAGCTTCCATTTAACTTCTTTCTTGAGTTTTCTTTGGGGTTCCACTCCCTTGCCCTTCAGGGGTGAGCACATAACTCAGAGATGGCCACTTCGTGTATTTCTTCTCCCTGAACAGTGATTGGTAACAGGTGTGCATGTGACTCATTATGGCCTAATAAAATGAGGAGAAAGGCCCTTCCTTGAGTTTAAACTAGCAGAATGTAAACTTCTGGCTAATGCTACCCAACTTGTCACTGCGTGGGAAGAATTTTTCTGGGAATAAAGTCAACACAGATGCAAATCTTCTAGGGCAGCGGTTCTCAATCTGTGGGTCGTGACCTGTTTTCTGATGGTCTTAGGCTCTACAGCAGTGACTCACAGGTTGAGAACCACTAGCAGGGTCGCCTAAGACCATCAGAAAACACAGATATTTACATTACGATTCACCACAACACAAGGAACTGTATTAAATGGTCGCAGCATTAGAAAGGTTGAGAACCACTGTTCTAGGCGATAGAGGTAGGTAGCATTACTTGAAGCCCTGAATCCAGCTGAACCTATAGCTAGAAACACCCCTGGACTTTTAGTTATGAGTCAACAAATTTCCTGTTTTTTAAAAAATATATACTTTAAAATTGATTTTAGAGAGAAAGGAAGAGGGAGAGAGATAGAAATAGTAACGATTCGAATCTTTGATTGGCTGCCTCCTGCATACGTTTCCCCCCCTCCCCCCTGGGGGGATCAAGCCTACAACCCAGGCATGTGCTCTGACCTAGGAATTGAACCAAGACCCCCTGGTTCATAGTCAATGTTCAACCACTGAGCCACAGTGGCCAGGCTCAACAACTTTCCTTTCGTACTTAAATCACTTTGAGTTGGTTTTGTATTACTTGAAACCAGGAGTTCTCACCGATTTCATATAAAGGCCTGTGATATCATGATTTATAAGATGACCAAAATATATTTCTCATATATATTTGGCCTTAGTTCCTGGTTGGGAGCTCACAGCTTCCCAAACCCTCAGAATTTCCTGAGTAATAAGAGAAATGAGGACAGCTTTTGTTATGATACTTGGTCCCTTGTCCCAGTTCCTAAAACCTGCTTTCAGAGCCATAAAGGTGAGATGGTGTCTTGTTATACATAACAAGCCCCTTTCAGCCACAACTGAGTTTATATTAATGAGGTGACTTTTGGAAAGCTCCTTTAAGAATGGCTGTTGGGTGCCAAAGGAACCAATCATGAACAGAGGGTTGGAACTTTCAGTCCCACCCCCTGATAGAACCAATCACCAAGGGCCAGTGATTTAATCAATCATATCTCTGTAATAAGGCCTCCATAAGGACCCAAAAGGATAGAGTGCAGAGAGCTTCTAGGAGGGGAACTAGAGTTCCACAAGCCAGCGCCCACACCCAACACCACAAGGACAGAGCTCCTCTGTTTGGAATCTCACCCGAGGTATCGTTGTTTCTTGATTTGTATCCTTTAATATCTTTTGTAACAAACTGGAAATCTAGTGAGTAAACTGGTTTCCTGAGTCCTGTGAAGGGCTCTAGCAAATTAATTAAACCCCATGAGGAGTCATGGGAACCCCTGATTTATAACCAGTCCATCAGAAGCACAGGTGGCAACCTGGTCTTGTAATTAAATGGCTTCTGAAGTGGAGGGCAGTCTTGGGGGACAGAGCCCTTCCCACGTGGAATCTGATGCTGTCTCCAGGTAGACAGTGTCAGAAGTGAGTTGAATTGTAGGGCCCCCAGCTGGTGTGGATAGCACAGCAGTTCGGAATGAGTGGATGTGGACAGGTAGAAGGGACACGGACTGAAAACACTCTACCTGTCCTTCTGGCTCTCAGTGCTTCAAGTATGCCAGCAGCAGCCATTTCTCCCAGGACAGTGTTTCCAAGGTCAAGTTCCTTTGAGTGGGCAGAGTATCTGATCAGCCTGGTCAAAGAAAATGGCATTGTCCAAGCATGGTTATTCAGAGAAACTCACTCCGGTTATTTTGGAGTATGATCTTTCTTTTTAGGTTCTCTTTACCCTCCACCACTGTCCCTCCCCTTCCTGCTCCCCCCCACCCCAGTTCCAAAGATGATGTACTGACCCAGTTTGAAACTAGAGACATCCTGAATCCAGTTTTTCTTTCCAATTTAACCTCTAGTTTGGATGTCTATTCTAAGTAAGTTGGTAGGATAAGGATTTTTGGTTGCCTTAAATCTTCCATTTATTTATTTATTTAAAAGGTATGGTATAGTATTGTCAGGGCTTCTCAGTCTATAGATTTTACACAGTAAAATATTAAAAAACAAACAAAAAGAAACTTGGGAGGACTGGCAAAGATCAGTTTTGTAAATTTTGGTATGGCAAATAAATTACAACTCTTACCTAGCAACACTATAAAAGAACAAATACTTTTACATGAAATTAGGAAGGCCATAATCTTGAGATAAAGGATAGTTTAAAAACACACAAACATGCTTTTATTGATTTTTAGAGAGAGGGAAAGGAAGAGACACAAGCATAGATCAGTTGCCTGGGGATGGAGCTTGCAACCCGGGTATGTGCCCTGACTGGGAATCAAACCAGTGATCTCTTGGTGCATGGGTTGACACTCAATTCACTAGCCACACCGACTGCGCTAAAGGATAGCTTTTTAAAACCAACTAAGTTTAGCTTCATGAAAAATGAGCATTCTACCTGTCTTTATTTTCTAATCTCATTGAGGATTATTGAGCCAACTTGTCTTTGGGAATTTCTGGCATCATGAATGGACATGGAATCTGGGTGGAGGCCTGGGTTCCTAGGCAGCTTCTACCTTTGTCAATCATGTGATCATGAGCAGGCCATGTGCCTCTGGGGCCTCACTTTGCTCCTCTCTAAAACTGGCCTGAAAAGGGCTATTTTCCCTATGTCATAAGGTTGTGGTGAGAACAGAATGCAGCAGCTCCTATGAAAGCATCTTGCAAAATGCAACAGCAAGAATGCTAATATAATGAGTACATACTTACTACATGCATATCCTTATGTGCCTAACATTGCAGGGATAAAAAGGAACTTCACACATGGCCCCCACTCTTGAAAGAAATTGTGAATTAAAACAATTTTGAGTTCTTACCGTGTGTGTGGATAGGAAATTTCGGTTAGGGTCAATAAGTGAATACAAGGCCATCCTTTGCTCCCGGTACACACTTTCTGCTGATCCCACAGCCAGAATTCAAGGCCAGGGCTGTGTGATCCCGCCAGACTCTCCCTCTTGAAGGTCTTGCTCCCAAGGATACAGTCTGTCTAATCAGGACTTGACCAACTTTGGGTTTCTGAATGGCCTGATTGTATCCAATTGCTTCCTACAACCTGGGTGAGAACAGGCTTGCTTCAAGGAGGAAGCAGGGATCCACAGAAGGAGGGTGGAGAGTGTTGAAGACAGACTTGACAATTCCATAGTTCTGCACTAGGGCTGATATCGGAGGCCCTGGGTTTAGCCACTACTCTCTACACAGCCTCACATCAGCTATGGTTTTACAGAGCATTCACTGTGCATCAGATGTGATCACGGCCACCCACATGCCAAGACTGTGCCTGGCACAAAGGGTCTTCCTAGGGTGAGAGTGCAGCTGAAATCCAGGTCCTGGGCCCTGAAACACAGATCTGGAAGGAGCCACTTCCTCGGACTCACTGGCCAGAGGTGGTGCCTCTTTCAATTCCTCTGCCCAGAGCGGCCCTTTTTTTTCTAGTTCGTATTAAGGTGCCAGCTGGCACGCAAGGCACTGTATTTAGCACCCTACACACACAATCTCATTTAACCCTAAAACAATCTCTGGATTAGGCACCATTATTATACCCATTTTTACAAATGAGGAAACAGATTCAGAGAAGCTGCTACTTAACGTGCTTAAGATTGTACTGCTAGGAAAGCGTGGAGCGAGAGTATGAACCAGGCAGTCTGCTTGAGAAGAACCATGAAATATGATTCAAATATCCCAAGAAAGTGTTTTAATCTCCAGTGTTCTTCAATGATTATGCTTTCAAAGTGAGAACAAGGTTGATTGAAAAAATGGTGGCAGAATATCAGACATGTCTCGAGCCTTGTCCCAGAGCAGATAGAAAGAACAGCTGAGGTCGCACAGGGAGTGTTTGTTGGTGAGTTGAGGGACAGCTATACTCCAGGAGACGGTGGGGGACTGCTGGACCGAGATCCTCTAACCGGGCAGCATCCACTGCTGCTGGGTTCCCTCCCAGAGCAGCCGGCTGGGATGCAGAGACTGCGCCCTCTTAAAGGGGAAAGTGGATGCTATTGGAAGCTTGAAAATCTACAATGACGGCATCCACCAAACAGCTGTGAACCCCAGAGCACTAGTCCCCAGTTGGCGTGAACACATGGATTCAGAGGAGCTCTATACTCCACCACGGGAAAGGTCAGATTTTGCCTGGGATAAGGTGAGGTCTCTGGTCCTGGCAGGAGAGAGAAATGTGCGCATTGTGGGAGCTGGAGAACCTGGCTAGGGAAGTCTGTGCCTAGAAAAGTACATGGCTGTTGGGGCTGGCGCGATCCGTGAATGTGGAAGGGGGTCCTTAGACCTGCTAACAGAAGGGAACTCTAAAAAGCAATCCATTTTGATTTGATGCAAAGTACACTCTAAAAATTTATAAAGTGTGCTGGCTGCTTAGACCCAAGGGGGAAAAAAAGACTGCACAGACTTGTGTGCAGCCCCAGGTTTGCACATTTATGCTGGCCCTTTTTCTTTTTTCTTTTTCCTCTTTAAATCCTTGCTTCTGATTATTAAGCCCAATACATAGGATCACCCAATTGGGGACATCCCAAGAGACTGCAGGGGAAAGATGTTTTTCTGGAACTTGGGGATCAGAGTGGGGAATAACCATCAGAGAACCAGCTCTGGGGCAACCCACTCCCACAAATTGATGTTGAGTGCCACAGGGAAAGCAGGATCTAAGCACTGGCTACAGAGGACCTATAGACTCAGAGGTCAACCCAGAAACACTGCCACTGAGGGGTTGAATCACAAATTGACTCTTGTATAAACACAAATAAAGGAATACAAGAAATTAAGATACACTACCTGTTTAAAAATCAGGACTGGCTTATAACACTGAGGAGCATTAGAACACAGGGAACTGTAATA
The DNA here is from genome assembly GCA_004026805.1 of Lasiurus borealis. Taxonomy (NCBI): domain Eukaryota; kingdom Metazoa; phylum Chordata; class Mammalia; order Chiroptera; family Vespertilionidae; genus Lasiurus; species Lasiurus borealis. The sequence goes on from PVJN01047266.1 coordinate 12,145, forward strand.
CTGTCCTGACTAAGAAACAGGTGTGCCAAACAGAACAGTAGAGGAAGTGAATGACCTTCACTACTGCACATTTTTATTTTTACTTTTTCATCTTTTACTTAAGAAACCAATTTTTTTCTTTTTTCCTCATTTGGTTTTACTTTTTTAACAAAAAGTATAATTTATTTTCTCTTTATTTTACTTTGGGATTAGTATTCTACATTCTATTTTCATCTTTCTTTTAGCATCATTTTATTCTATCTCAACTCTACCTTTATGCCATCATTCTCTTTCTAACTTTTCCCCTTTTGTTGTCCTGTTTCTCTGACCCTTTTTCTGCTTTAGATTTTCCCTATTCTTTCTTTTTACCTCTTGTTAAAATTTCACCCTACTTATATATCTAATTTCCAATCCCCTGCTCCAAGTCCATACACACCTTTCTCTTCTCTGTCTTCACTACCCCAAAAATTGTTTTCTCTCTGTCCTTTTGTTGTTTGCTTGATTGTTGATTATATTAATTTTATGCTTGTTTGTGAGATTGTTTTGCTTATTCTTTTTTGTTTGTTTGTTTTTTGCTTCTGTTGTCCCTTGCCTCACTTGATATTAGTTGTTGTTTGTAGTTTGTATTCATGCCCAGGTACTTGTTGCTGGCATTTGTTGTTCTATTGGAGTTTTCTCTCCTATTCTTTCTTATTTGTTTGTTCTCCTATTCTTTTTTATTCTCTCTCTTTTCTCTATTACTTTTTTTCCTTCTCGCAATTTCATTTTTGCACTCCTTTCTTTTCTTCTTTCTCTCCTATCCTCTAGTTTGCCCTTCTCAGGTGATCACCTTTAATATCGTGAATACATTTTTGTTCAGGGCCTTGTGCATTGTACCTGGTTGTGTTGTATTTTGTGCCTTTAAATAAACGCAGGAGAGAGAGAACTACATAACCAGACACCCGAAGAAGAGAAACCATGGGGAGACAAAGAAATAGTCCGCATATGAAAGAAAACAGACATCACCAGAAAAGAAAGTAAACGAAATGGAGGCAAGCAACCTGTCAGAGAAATAATTCAGAGAAATGGTCATAAGGTGGCTGAAAAGAATGAAAGACAAATCTGACAATATGTGTAAGAACCAAGAGGAAATGAAGAAAAACCACAAAGAAATGAAAACTGACATTGCTGCTGTAAAGAACTCAATAGAAAGCATCAAGAGTCAACTAGAAGAAGCAGAGGACTGCATCAGTGAGCTAGAAGACAAAGTAGGAAAAAATATCCAAGTAGAGCAGCTTCTAGAAAAAAAATTAAAAAGCAGGAGGAGAGCCTAAGGGAACTTTGGGACCACATGAAACAAAACAACATCCATATAATAGGGGTTCCAGAAGTAGATGAAACTGAGCAAAGAATAGAAAACCTGTTGGAAGAAATAATGATAGAAAACTTCCCTGATATAGAGAAGAAAAAACCCACACAAATCTAAGAAGCTCAGAGTCCCAAGCAAAATGAACCCCAAAAGACTGATGCCAAGGCATATTATAATTAAATTGACAAATACCAACGACAAAGTAAGAATCTTAAAAGCAGCCAGAGAGAGACAGAAAGTTACCTACAAAGAAACCCCCATCAGACTAGAAACTGATTTCTCAACAGAAACTCATCAGGCCAGAGGAAATGGAATGAAATATAAAAAGTCATGCAAAGGAAGGGTCTGAATCCAAAAATACTGTGCCCAGCAAGGCTATCAATTAAAATTGAAGGTGAAATCAGGAGCTTCACCAACAAAAAAAGACTAAGGGAATTTATTACCACCAAACCAGCAATGCAAGAAATGCTAAAGAGTCTGCTGTAAAAAAAAGAAACAAAATGTGGAAGAAGGAACACAGGGGTAAAGAATAAAAATGGTGACAAATAAGTACCTATCAATAATAACTTTAAATGTAAATGGATTAAATTGCTCCAATCAAAGACATAGGGTAGCAGATTGGATAAGAACACATGGCTCATATATCTTCTGTCTACAAGAAACCCACCTCAGAAAAAAAGATGCACACAGATTGAGGGTGAAGGGATGGAAAAAGCTTTTGCAGGTGAATGGAAATGAAAAAAAAGCTGGGGTCGAAATATTTATATCTGACTAATTAGATCTCAAAGTGAAGGACATGACAAGAGATAAGGAAGGCCACTTCATAATACTAATGGGAACAATCCAACAAGAAGAAATAACTCTGGTAAACATATATGCATCCAATACAGGAGCACCCAAATACATTAAAAAACAAAACAAAAAACTCCTGCAGAATATCAAGGGAGAGATTGACAGCAATCCAATCACAGTAGGAGATTTCAATACCCCACTATCACCATTGAACAAATTCCCTACACAAAAAATCAGCAAAGAAACATCAATCCTAAATGACTCACTAGACCAGATGGAATTAATTGATATCTTCAGAACATTTTACCCCAAAGCCACAGAATATACATTCTTCTCCAGTGCACATGGGTCATTTTCAAAGATAGACCATATATTGGGTCATAGGCAAAGTCTCTTCAAATTCAAGAAAATAGAAATCATATCAAGCATCTTCTCAGATCACAGTGGCATAAAACTGGAAATCAACTACAATAGAAACACTCCAAAGAAATCTAACACATGGGCACTGGATTGTTTTGCTTAATGACTCCTCAAATGTTCATCTGTGGATGCCAGGTCGTAGTAGGGTCATTTTTAAAAAAATATATTTTATTGATTTTTACACAGAAGAAGGGAGAGGGATAGAAAGTCAGAAACATCAATGAGAAAGAGATATCGATCAGCCGCCTCCTGCTGCACACCCCACACTGGAGATGTGCCCGCAAGCAAGGTACATGTCCCCGACTGGAATCAAACCCAGGACCTTTCAGCCCGCAGGCCGACGCTCTATCCACTGAGCCAAACTGGTCTTGGCAGGATCATCTTCTCGAGGTAGATTTTTTTTAAAAGCTTGCTAAAAATAGTTTCCCCATATCAACAAGAAGCATGTGTGACTGACTGTCTGTGTAATTACCAGAGATTTATAAACCAGAATATAAATTTGCTTTTGCTTGATTGCAGGTCCTAAGGAACAAAGTATAATTAGTGTTGGTTGATTCACACCTCAGACCTTGGAACCTGTCCACAAAGATTTCTACCATTTAGTATCACCCCAGGATAAAATCCCAAGTAAAGTAATTTCAGGGTTATGACCAGTAACTTCCTGGTTTGGAGCTAATAAAGTTCTTTTGAAGATTACATCTTGACTTTGAAACTTGACCTTGGAATTCCTCAATGCTGTTAGCATGCCTCTGGCCTGTGGCTATGATATAAGCAGTAATGCCTTATTTGGGGGGAAGTAATTTGCCACTTGGTGGCATTGGTTCTCCAGTAAATGTCTAACAATCCCAGGTTGTGGACTGACCATTTTATGATTGGATTTTGCTGCCCAGTCCTAAATCCTTAAGAAGGAAGACAAGCCTGAGAGCTATGGTGTGGGGCTTGGGCTGGGAAGCAGAGCAGGCATAGGTGATGGGGCGCTCCTGGGTCTTCCAGGAATGTTTGGGGCCTGAGGTGGCATGGCAGGACTGGCTAGATGGGGCTCAGGGAAGATAACTTATCTGCAGATGACTGTTCCTGGTGACCTTGTGGTGACTTCCAGTCTTGAACCATCTTCTGGCTCTTTAAGGGCTGGTGGGCCTGTGACGAGGCATAGGCGAAGCCACGTCACTCACTTGAGTGCTGACACCCTCAGGCTCAGGGTCCCTAATTCTCTTAGAGCCCCAGTACAGAGCTATGGGGCTCAGAGGTGGGCCAGATGAGGTCTAGAAGAGACGGATATGTCAGAACAAAAATGGGCCAGGGCCCTGTTCTGTGGCTGCCATGGCAGAGAAAAGGCATCTAGGAGCTTCCCTCTGCCTCTGATTTTCTTCTCTGAGCAAAAGAAATAGAAAAGCAAGCTGATTTTCT
>PVJN01047267.1:0-16090 GCA_004026805.1 Lasiurus borealis
TGTAACTCATATTCTAAGCTGCAACAATAACATCGCTTTATTAAGCTCCAATTTTTCCCCCCTCTAAACACAATGGCACCAATTCCATCATCAGAATTTAAATCTCCTTCCACTTTAGGGAGACACGATACCTGATGTTCAGGAAGAGTTTTAAGTAATTTGGGGATGAGCTTCCACCACAAAAATGAGCAGGGAGAGAAAGAGTCGGATGAAGACCCAGAAGTGTCCATTGTGTCATTCCACTCGAAGAAAACCAGCCCCGGAGAACAAGCCATGGGAAGATTTCCACACGGCTGCAGACACCCCTACGGACTGCTGTTCATCTTTTTCCCTCTTAATATTTTTACATTTTACTTTTATTATTTATTTTTAAGTGAATAGGCTTTATTTTTAATTTTTTAAATATATTTTTATCGATTTCAGAGAGGAAGGGAGGGAGGGATGAAGAAAGAGAGAGAGAAAGAGAGAGAGAGAGAGAGAGAGAGAGAGAGAGAGAGAGAGAGAGAGAGAGAGGAACATCAAAGATGAGAGAGAATCATTGATTGGCTGCTTCCTGCATGTTCTATCATGGGGATCGGGCCCGAAACCGGGGCATGTGCCCTGGACCAAAACAGGCCAACACTCTATCCACTGAGCCAAACTGGCTAGGACAATAGGCTTTATTTTTTAAAGAAATTTGAAATTCACAGAAAAATTGAGCAGAAAGTATAAGAATTCCCATTTATCCCTTGCAGTTTCCCCTTCTTCGTTTCTCTAGTAACATCTTGCATTTGATGAACCAATATTGGTACATTATTATTATCTAAAGTCCACACTTTACTCCTAGGGTTCACTCTTTGTAAAGTTCTATGAGTTTTGACAAATGTAGAATGTCATGTATTTCAGTATCATACAGAATTCCACTGCCCTAAAATCCTCTGTGCTCCAACTATTCATCTCTCCTTCTTTCCCTTCCCTGACAACCTCGCTGATCTTTTTCCTGTCTCTCATCGTTTTACATCTTCCAGAATGTCATATAGTTGAAATCAGACAGTATGTAATCTTTTCAGACAGGCTTCTTTCACTCAGTAATTGTGTTTAAGGCTCCTCCATGTCTTTTTGTGGCTTGATAGCTCATTTCTTTTTATTGCTGAATAATAAATATTCCATTAAATGGATGTGCCTCTATTTATTCCATTCATCTATTGAAGAACATCTAGGTTGCTTCTATTATTTTATTTTTTTAATTTTTATTTCATTGCTTCATCTTTGTGTGTGTGTTTTTTAACTTATTTAAGTCATATACATGTTGGCAACAGCCTAAACATCCATCATTTGGAAGCTCGTTTGAGGTGGTCTGACTGCCTAGCCAGGCCCCCACAGCTATTAGAAATGACTGCAGGGTGGAGTTCCCATCGCTATCAGCGAGCTAGTGAGACTGTGGAGCCCCTGGAACTCTCTGCGGGAGGGGCTGTTTGGAAGGGAGTAAAGTAGGAAATATTCACTCCGTGGAAGACTGGGAAGTGACATGATAGAATAAACTACCAACCCTCCCAACGATCGACGTGGATGAACCTCATAGACAAAGTGATGAGGTAAAGAGGCCAGACACAAGAGACATCCTGTATGGTCCCATTTATTGGAAGGTCCAAAAGAGGCAAGATTAAACTATGGTTTTAGAAGTCAGAATATTGGTTACCTCGAGGGGTAAAGGGTAGGAAGTTAACTGGGAGAAGACATGACAGAGCTGGAAATATATTATATCTTGATTTGAATAGTGGTTACAGGAGTTTTACACACACACACACACACACACACACATACACACGGCATTCAAATAAAATGAATCAAGCAATACTATACAATTGAGATTAATGCATTCTACGACACATTACACAACAACATTTTTTAGGTATAATAATACTCTGTAGCCACAGATTCAGAAAGATGTCCAATATCAAGGGGAAAAGTAGCTATAAATGAACAGGACTAACATGACCTGATTTATGCAAAGTCATTAGTACATATGCACTTCATCTACAGATGACTTCAAAGTTATATGCGCTACGATTCACGAGCACTTTCTGTGTGCCATTTTTTTTCATTCTCAGAAGGTAGGGGCCATTCCTGGCTCCCCTTTACAGATGAGAAAACTGAGGCACAGAGACGTTAGGTAACTTGCTTGGAGTTGGCCGGCTAAGTGGCTGAATTGGATTTGAACCCAGGCCTTGTGTTCATGAAGCAGAGCCCATGCTTTCATGTAGATCCCCAAACCCATGAGCCCCACCACCCCTCATGCTTCACTTTATTCTCCTTCCTCACCCCAGCACTCCAGCCTCCCCTTCTTCGTTTCTCTGCCCTGAAAACAGCACCGCCCTCACACCACAGGACTGGCACATCTGCCATTCTCTCCACCCGGAATGACTGTCCCCAGCTCCTCTGTGCGAGGTCAACTCCTCACCCCTCAACACAGTGCCACCTCCCCTAGGAAGCCTTCCTGACCCCTCAGTCTGGGCGGGGACCTCTCATTTGTGCTCGTAGATCCTGTGACTCTCCCCTGTCAGCCTCATTGCTGGTTTTCCTGCTTTTTTGAGTTCCTTAAGAGCAGGGGAGTGTCTGTTTCACTCAGAGCCATGTCCCCTCTGCCGACCACAGGGCTTGGCATGGAGTGAGCACTCAACAAATATTCGATGAATGAATGAATGAATGAATCCATCTGCCAGGGCAGACCGACTTAGACTTCTGGAAGACTGACACCAAAATGTGAACGGTGGTCGCCACAGCGAGGTGGATTACAGGGAATTTACGCTCATTTTTGCACCGTGGGGTTTATCTGCGTGGGCAGTACTCTGCCAGGCAGGTATCCTTTTCCAACAGCCTCTCAGCATCTCCCTTCCTGGGGGACCCCTGTCTGTACCTTCCCTGCACCCGCTCACACTCCCAGTTCTGCCTGCAGCCCCAGTGGGCGGTGTATTAATAAACGGAGGGAGAAGGTCACCCAGCTCGCAGGCACTGAGCTGTCCTTGACTCGGGTGCAGATGAAACGCACTGAGGCGGGGGAGGAGGGAGCTGCTTCACCAAGCGCCGAGCACGTGTGAGCTATTTCTGATTCCCACCCGACCAAGCTGGGCACTGCGCATCTGCCGTGGGCGTGGAGCAAGCCTGGCGGGCAGCAGGTAGAACCCTGCCCAGCAGCCTGCCTGCTCACACGACACGGCCGCTGCCCTGCTGTGAAAGGTCTCCCACGGGTCTCCAGTGCCCAGGGGAGGGGAGGGACTTGGGGAGCAAGACCCCCAGCCAGACACTCAGGGCTCAGTGAGATCTGGTCCCTGCCCATCTCTCTGCTCCACTTTCCCAGGTGCAGCCGTGTCCTTGCTAACATGTGGCCTTTGCACATGCCGTCCCCTTGGCCAGGAGTGTCTACTCCGTCTCACGTGTTGGCTCCCTCCCACTGAACCTGAAGGTCTCAGCTCGGACCACGCCATCCTCCGAGAACCCTTCCTGGCCATGGCCCCGGCTTAGTGTCCTTGTCCAAGGGCTCCCTGCTATCATCGCAGGTATCTCGAGGCCGTCCTGGTGGCCTGGGATCCCTCTCCCAGACCAGGATGTGGCCACCTGGAAGGCCCTCATTGGTCACCTCCATGTCCCCAGAGTCCAGCAAGGGCCAGGCCACAGCAGACTGGAATCCACGTTTGACCACTGACTCTACACGGGAGAACGTGTGCCGAGCGCTGAGAGGGCAGCGGCGGACTGAGCGGCTGACTCAGAAGCGGGAGCGCGGGAGTGGGTGACGGAGCGTGGCTGTGACTTAGAGGCCAAAGGTCAGAGAGGTGTGGGCATAGGGGACAGGGAGGTGGAGAGGAAGACCTGGAACCCCTCTGATCAGCATGCCCTGCCCCCGCCAGCAGCCCTCAGAGCTCCGGAGGCAGCCAGACTCGAGGTGCAAGGGAGGCTGCTCTCGGGCCCTGCCTCCCCCGGCCAGAAGCTCGGTAGATGTGGAATTTGTATAGAACAAAGTATTTTGTCTAAATATATCTGCTCCCCAATGCAGGACACTCAGGGAGGGAGTGGGGGAGGTCGGCAGGCCAGCAGTTTGGGGAGTGGCTGCAGACAGGCCCACAGCCTCGGGCCCTGGCAGAGGGAGTCCACCCGCTGGAGCCCAGGGTCAGGGGTGGGCCTGGGTGGGCTTCTCCAAGGAGGATTCCCACTGCCTGGTCTCCCCCCGAAAAGCTGCTGCCTGAATGTGGGCCATGCACAAACCAGGCCAGCAGAGGAGGGAGGGGACACAGCGTAGGTCTGGGGGAGGGGAGACAGGGTGGGCCTGGGGGAGGGGTTACAGGGTGGGCCTAGGGGAGGGGACACAGGGCGGGTCTGGGGGAGGGGACACAGGGCGGGTCTGGTGGAGGGGACACAGGGTGGACCTGGACACAGAGGCAGGCCCAGGAAAGAGGACCTTGGACCCAAGTAGTTCCCGACATTTTGTTGCAACACAGGCACACAGAGAGAGGCATCTCCAAGGTCACCAGGGAGCCTGGGGGCAGCGATGGGTGAAGGACCTAAGTGTCCTGTCCCAGGCTCCCTGCGGATCCCCAGGATTCTCTTTGGCTACTTGAGGTTCTCCCGAGGACCCTTCAGAGTTGGGAGAGTGGGAAGAGCACTAGGTCCCGAGTCCAGAGGCCTGTGCTTCCGTCCCAGCTCCACCACGGAGGCCCTCAGGCAAGTCGCAGCTGGGCCCGGATTCCCCGTCTGTGAAGTGGAGACAATGTGTCTCCCTCTGGGTGCTGGTCTCACTGGGAGGCCAAGGAAGGACCTCTTGCTGAGAGCTGTTCTGGATCACAGCTGGGAAGGAAACACCAGAGGGTTCCAGTTTGTGTGTGTGTGCACGTATGTGTGTGTGTGTGTGTGTGCGTGTGTGTGTGTGTGTGTGTGTGTGTGTGTATTAGGGGTCTCATGACAGAGCATAACAACAGTAGTTGCTTTTTCCTGAGCCCCTTCTATGTGCGGGCACCCTCCTATATGCTGGGCCCCTCCTATGTGCTGGGCCCTGTCCTGGGTACTTTAACACACAGAACCTCACTGAACCCTCACACCAAGCCCCTAAGGCATGCAGGTTTCTGTGATCATGCAGCTAGTGAGGAGAGCCAGGACTCAAAGTCAGGCCAACCCTCAGCGTCCGCTCACTTCCTCCTGGGGTGGCCACCTGGGGAGGCCAGCCTGTGGTTCCTTAAAGCCTTCCAGGTCCTAGGGACGGAGGCAGTGGCCACCTTCCCAGTTTTGCTTTTTCGATTAAAAACAAAACCAGAAAAAAACTTGTGCATTAAAATGGCTGGACATAAATACTCACTGCTATTAACACCTCATTCTCATGCCGGCACTAACAGCCCACACAGCTGGAGCCTTCCCTCCCCAGCCTCACCCACTCTGACCCTGGGCAGGACAGAGCAGTGGGTGGGAGTGTGGGTCCTGAGGGCCCCGAGTGTCGCACTCCCTCTTTGTGCCTCCCCTGGGCCCAGAGCCGCTGGGGGTCCTGGAGAGATGGCTGGTGCCCAGGTCTGGCCTGGACCTCACGGAGATCGCCAGCATCCCTCCCCGTTAACCTACCGATGATGAGCCTGAGCCAGATACCCTCAAAGCGGCTTCTGGGGATAGACTGTGTGTGTGAGGGAGAGATATAAATGTCCGGTCTGTTTTAAGCCACTCCGTTGCGGGGCAATTTGTTATGCATTAATAGACAACTAACACAGAAGGTGAGCCTTGAGAAGGGGAGACGAAGGGAGCGAGCGAGCAGGGCGCTGGAGGGTGAGCGTCACTGTGACCCAGGCTGGGGCTGTTTCCACTGGTGGCTCCCGTCTGCTCAGGGGTCCGCCCTCCCAACCTCAGCCTTCTATGCATGGCTGCCCCTTCTGATTTCAGAAAATAGAACAGACCTGAGACAACTCCTCTAACCACAGCGCTTACCCTGTGCCAGCACAAAGCTACAGGCTTTCACATATTAGTTTGCATTCAATTCTCACAGCAGCCCTTCAAGAGGTGAACGTTACTATTCCCATGCCTAGGACAATGCCCGGCACACAGTTGATACAGTGGTACCTCGAGATACCAGTGCCCTAACATACAAGATTTTTGAGATACGAGCCGTCGAGCAAGCAATTTTTGCTTTGAAATATGAGCAACAGTTGAGATACGAGTAATCGTGTGTATCAGCTGGCTGCACATGACCCACCAGTTTACAGCGACTCGAGCGTCCCATAGTTTCCCACGCCTCAAGGTTACGGAACAAATTAAACTCATATCTCGAGGTACCACTGTATTTGTATTAGTCAGTGTGGACTAGGCTGAAGTAACAAAAAGATCCCAAAATGTCAGGGACCTAAAGAAGGAGAAATAGATTCCTTTGGGCTTTTCAGATTGGAAAAAAAAAAAAAAGCCCTGGTGGGCTCTCAAGGTAAAATAGGGTAACCAACCAGCCAACTTCCCATTTGCTCAGCCCCTGAGCATCTCACGGCACCCCAGATGGGCCTGGGAGGGAAGGAATGAGGGGCCACAATGGGACGTCAACCTGGCTCTTGTCTGAGACACCTGCCACGTGACCCGGCCCCTCTGTGGGAAAGGAACTGGAGGGCCGCATGCTGTCCTCTAGCCACTGGGCTCAGCAAACATCATGATGTGTGTACCCACCGTGTGCCAGGCCTCAGCCCGGCCCTGCCTGGAGGGGCCTCTGCCTGGTGGGGGAGCAGACACTAAGTGGACCTCACAGTCCACAGGCCTCTGGAGTCTGGGTGAGGGGACTCCGTGGGATGAGAGGGCAGGTTTCTTGGGGGAAGGGAAGAGGGTGGGAGAAAGGGGCTGGGCACAACGGTAAATAGCAAATAGGAATTACTGAGTGAAACCTTTGAGGAAGGCCTTTCCAGTCACAAGGAACAGCAAATGCAGAGGCTGGGGCCAGGGACATGGGAGTCCCAAATCACTCAGCTGAGCTGCAGGTGAAGGCATGATGGGGGCAGGAGGGGCTGCAAGAATGCACTGAGGCAGGCGACAGAGGCATCAACTGTTCCAGGCTCTGGGCCATGACAGGGTGTGAGGAGTCAGGGGTGGCTTCTGGACCAGTCGCTTTGCCGGCACATAGAGGGTATACAGGCTATGAAAACTGAAGCCAAGAGACACCTGAGAGGGGGAGGTGGGGTGGGAAAGGAGCCCAATTTCTGATCTGTAGCCAAACCCCAGGCTCACCAGGCACAAAGCTGCCTCCCCATCAGCCCCCAGAAATGGTCCTGTCATTTATCAAACCCACCCTGGCCATTGGTTCCTGGCGCTTCAGGGCTGCTGGCTGTGAGGTGCCCCTGCCCAGCACCGTCCCACTCCAGGCTGCCCACTGCCGTGGCCTCCGTCTGTCTAGCATCAGCAGAGTTTGGCGATAACTGATAGCAGAGGTCAGGTGGCTCCCCAGGCAGACAGGCGCGAACCCTCCCAGCCAGTGCGGGAAGGCCTGGGAGTGACGGGCCAGGAGAGCACGGGGTCCTGCTCTGGAACCTCCAGGGCTGCAGTGTCTTTCAGGCGAAGCCCCGGTGCAGGGAGAGGCTGAGAGGCTGTGAAGAGGAGGCCCATCTCCACACTGACGTGCTAAGGAGCTCAGGCAAGTTGCTTAAATGCGCTGAGTTGGACCCAGGGGTGGCCAAGGACTCTGTAGCCAGAGCCAGGGCGGGCCCTCGGGAAACCCCTCTGTGATCAGATCCACATTCAGCCAAGACCCCAGCCCCACCTGGGCAGGCTGCTGCGCCTCCCGGAGCCTCCGTTTCCTCATGCATCAGCGGTCCATCTGCCGCCCGCAGGCCCCGGTCCTCCTCAGGCCCAGCCTCTCCTCCTCTCTCCAGGTTCAGACCCTCACGCTCCCTAGGCCACTCCCAGCAAGGGCCTTGGCCAGACTGTTCCTCCCAGTTAACTCCTTCTCACTCTCGTGCCTCAGCTCCAGGGTCCCCTCCTTGGGGCAGCCTTCCCCGGCCTCCGGCTGGTCAGGCCTGTACTTCCCAGGGGTAGCAGCAGCTGTCACTGAGCTGGGTTACAGTCATCCTCGGTGTTTATGCCACGGCTGCCAGCCTCCCAAGAGGCTTGTGGGCTTCACAGGGCACCGGGGGCTCATTCGCTGAGATGTGCCCAGTACCAGCTCCATACCCACAGCAGCCACCTAATGTGTTTGTTGAATATGAACTTAGAAAAAGAATGAGAAAAAGGGAAGGTAATGATAATATCTACCTCCCAGTGTTGAGAGGACCTGACAATCTACAAAAGGCCTGGCCTTAGGGCGGACAATGTCACATACACATACACACATGTGAACACACATACCCCTCCCACTCCCCACATATATATGTACCCATACATATACCATGTACACCCCACCTACACATATATAAACACGCATGAACTACCACTCCCCATATGTACACACACCATGTACACCCACCCACACATATATAAACACACATGCACCCCACTCCCCACATGTACACATACCATGTACACCCCATGTACATACATATAAACACACATGCACTACCACTCCCCACATGTACATCTACCCATACACATACCATGTACACATACCCCCACCTACACACATATAAATGCACATGCGCACACACACCCATCACATACACCACATATACATACGAACAGACACATACCACATACCTCCCACACATACCATATATATACATACAACACGCACACATATACACACCAACTATACACCACATATACACATAAACATAATTACCATACACATACCACAAGTACCACATACATACATACCTTCCCCACATATACATACACCACATATCCTTTACATACAACATACAACCACACACATGCACGACCCCCACACACACACACACATGCATGAACAGGGGTGGGAAAGGGCCCAGAGCAGCCCTCCCCCCTGACCACGCTGCCCTCTCCCAGAGGCCCCGGAGCACCAGATACACAAGGTTCAGAGGCACAGACAGGCAGAAGGCCTGCCTCACTGCCGGCCAGGACCACAGGGGACCCAGAGCCAACCAGCCTCTGCCTGGCTCACGCCTTCCCTGGAAGTCCTCACAGGCCCCGTCCTCCAGGAATCTCTCACACCCCAAAGGTGGCAGGTTCCCCAGAGGAGAGGAGATGCTGACACCTTCTCGCCTGCCTGCACACCTTGGCTTTGAGGCTGGTGAGAGGCTCAGAAAATTCCCCGCAGAGCCAGCGAGGGCCCAGAGATGGGCAGGGGCGGCCACAACTCCTCACTCCACACCTGCTGCACAGATGGGGACACTGAGACCCAGAGGGCAAACGGGGAGGCTCACCGGCCTCTCCAGGGCCTGCTTTCCCACCTGGATGCCTGAGTCTCGCACCCACCAGTGCACAGCCTCAGTTTCCCCAGATGTAAGATGGGGGTGATCCCAGCCCCTTGCTCCCTCCACTGCAGGTGCACACCTGGAGAGCACATGTGGCACAGGGCCCTGGAGCTGACTCTAATGCCGTGTCTGGACTACAGCCCTGTCTCTCCAAACAGCAAGCAGAGTCACAGGTAACCCCCTCAGAGCCACCACCGCAAAGCTGCCCGAAATCTATCACTCAAGGTACACAGTGCCCAGAAAAGGCAGGCAGCCATGCCAGGGTCACACAGCGAGGCCGGCATGCTGAGACTAGAACTTGGGCCCTGTTCAGCTGAACCCCCAGCCCTGAGTTTCCCACCACCCAAGTGGATATGGTAGAGCCGAGGAGGTGCCAGGGCTTGGCAGCAGCCAGGGGAGGGAGGGAGGGAGGCAGGCAGGCAGGCATCTGGGGGTGGTGGGAAGAACCTTTCTTCCCCTGTCTTTAGCAAACCCGAATCCCCGTCTCCAAGCTGCACTCCAGAGCCCTGGGTTGCTGCGTCACCGCACGCATTCAGCCTGCAGTGGGCGGAAGGAAAGGCTCCCTCTCTCTGGCGAGGGCTGGGGGGACAGGGAGAGGTGGGAGACCAAGCAGAGGGTCAGGGGTGAGGACCATGAGGGCTCCCTGCACCACCCAGAGAGAAGGCCAGCTCCATTCACCGCTGGAGTCACAGAGAGCTGAGCTGGGAGAGCCCTGGAGACCGAACCCCAGCACCCCAGCAAATAGATGGAGACCAGGATGCCCAGAGAGATGCTGAGACTCAGTCGGGACACAGCAGCAAACCAGTTCACTCTTCTTCCAGTCCTCACCTCCTGGAACCACCTCTGTCAGTGCAGGCTCACCTGTCACTACAGAAAGAAGAATACCCGCACCCAGCAGCCAAGTTCTCGCTCCCCAGCCCTGGTACCTGCGGGCACAGAGCACCCCTGACTCCTGCACAATCACAAGCACCTTGCAGGGTGTGGTTCTGAGCCCCTGTTGTGTGCACAGTGTTAGGTACACAGCAGGTACTCAATAAATGGTCTTGTGTTTTATTTATACTCCAGGATGCCTGCCCCATTTCTACTACCAAAGACAGAACCTGCCCACATGATGTATTTTTGAAAGATGACCCCTTCACACACCAAAGGTCGCTTTAGCCGTTTCGGAAAGCAACTCCGAGGTGGGCTCCTGGGCAGGCTTCCTCACTGAGCGAGGGAAGACAACCACCAGGTTCCCTGTGGCTGTGTGTGTGTGTGTGTGTGTGTGTGTGTGTGTGTCTGTGTGAGAAAGAGAGAGAGAGAGAGAGAGAGAGGTCTGCCCCTTCACAGAATGGTCCCAGGGACCAAGCATTTGGTTCTCCCTCAGGACTGCAGGCATGGTCACTTCTCAGCACCCATGTCACCTCCCCCTCCCCTGCCAGGAAGCCTGAACGATGGGCCACCTACCAGAACTGTGTGTGAGGTGAGGAGCTGGGAGAGTCCACAGCTCTCCTCTTTCTAAAACCCACACCGGGACCTCTGGCTGGGCCAGCGAGGTGGCCACCGACATGCAGGGACACTCCTGAGGTCACTCTCTCAGACCAGGCTGACCCCGGCGTGTGTCCAGGCTTTCCAAGCCGGGATCTGGGTCTGCATTTGATTCTCAGGGGCCTGAGGCCCACCTTCCAGCCCCACCATTACTTCTGTTGAACAAATGGGAATTCCAGCATCTCTAGGACACAGGGCTAAGACCAGGCCCTAAACATCACCGGCTTGGATTTGTGTTCTGGTGCTCACCAGCCACCACCTCACCACCTGTGGGCCTTGGACAGCTTATGACAGCTCTCTGTGCCCCAGTTACCTCACCTATAAAATGGGGATCATCACAGTAGGGCGTGACGGGACTAAAGGGGAGGCCGGGTTTAAGGTGCCGGGAGTGGATGCTCACGAAATAAAGGGCCCAGCCATGTGCAAACTCCTGGCAGATGGTCAGGTCAACGACGCTTTATTGAATGAGTGGATGTTAGCCAAGGACACTGTTGTTATTATTATTATCATCAACACCAGCAGGGATCCCCAAGCCTGGTTTTGCGGCCAGCCCTAGTGAAGGGTGTAGCAAAATTCTCCAAACAAGATTTGCTTCCATTCATTTTGGGTTTTTGAAAAGGCCACGTCAGACAACTCGGCAGGGAGGAGGCGGCATTGCGAAACCCGGCACAGAGGGATCCAGGGACCCACTCATCGGCTCATGAAATGAGGTATGATCTGTGAGCAAGAGGGCCCTCTCCGCCGGCACCCCCGGGCACCCAGTGGCAGGGGCTCCTGCGCTGCGGGTTTAACGCCCCTCCTCTGGGTGACCTTGGGCAGCCACCCACCGCTCCCAGCCTCAGTTTCCTCATCTGCCAAATGGAGGCAATATCAGCTAGAAGATGTGGGGATTAACTCTGTTCTGCAAACACCCTACACGCCTCAGTCCTGGCCTGGGTCACTGTAGGGGTGTGTGTATGGGAGGTAGGAGCAGGGAGAGTTTGCATAGTGGGCACTCCCTCCCAACCCTGCCAGCCCCTGCACACCCTCCTCTGACAGGGCTTTCTGTGGGAACGTCTCTTCCTCGTCAGCCCCGTTGACCCATGCCTCCGAAGCCAGCACACACTGCCCTTCCAAGCCCCCCAAAGCCAGCAGAGCAAACCAGTGGGGAGCAGGGCCTTGAGGGGAGCAGGGCCTTGAGGACTCCCTTCCTGGGCTGTCAGGACCCATGTCGGCACCCTCCCTCCCCCAGCAGGGCACCTAGCGGGCTCCTCTGAGATCACTGGGTCCAAGCCTTCAGGTTATCAACTGAATCCGAGAGGGGACATGCTTCATCTAGGGCAGGGGTAGGGAACATCCGGCCCTCAGGCCATATAAGGCCCGAGGGCCGTGTCAGGCCTACAGAATCATTTGGCCTGGTCCCGCCAAGGCATTAAATGTTTGACCAAACAAAGCAGGCTAATTTTTAAGTGGATAATTTTGTAAGGCCCGTGAATGATGTTATAAATATCCAATGGCCCTTGGCAGAAAAAAGGTTCCCCACCCCTGATCCAGGGGCACAGAACAGCAGGGCTCCTGGCATAGACTGAATGCCCACCATGATGGCACACTGTCCTCCTCCAGGACCAGCCTCCCGATAGCCTGCTCTGGAGGGCCTCCTCCTCTATGGACCTGAAACCCATCATCCCCAAGCCTGCCTCGCCCTGGGCTGCCTCCCTGCCCTTACCAATGCCGTCCTCTCAGCCAGCCGTGCCCTTCCCCACCATTCTCCATCTACCCGAATCCTCCAAAATCCACTCCAGATCCTGTGCCCGTCCTCCAGGAAGCGCTTCCACAGATCCAAATGAGTGGCCCCTTCCCAGCACTGAGACCACACCAGCCTCCCTCCCTGGGAGGGCCAGGCAAGATGACTATAGTTTATGGACAGGCCCCCCCTGGGTTTGACTCTGTGTCCCCAGGCCTGGCATACAGCTGGGCACTGAGAGCCCTGGTGGCCTAAAGAAGAGATGGACAGCTAGGAAATGGAGGGGTGACCAGCTGGTGACATAGCGAATGAAAGAACACATGAACAAGTGAGCAGGTGATGCTGGGAGCAAATAAACTGTTGCAGGAATAAATGCCCGACTAGATGGTCACTGATACCCGCACCCCAAATCACAGGATCCTGCCCACGTGTGGCCCCCCATACTCTTCTAAAGCATCTGGGGTCCCACAAACACACTGGGATTTTAGAAGCCACGAGCTTCACATCCACAGCAGTCAGCCGAATGCCTCTGGATTTGCAGACCCAGGTGAAGGCCAGGAACCCATGGAGATGGTCACATTGGCAACTCAGCTTGGCCAAGGCTTCTGCCCTACCCCCAAGCCCTCCACTCAGTCTGGCCCAGACCATGTTCATCCTTTTATTTAGCCAAGACGAATGGACTGAGGGCGAAGGAAGAGCCAAGTCCTCAGCGCCAGGGGAATGGCCTGCCTCTCCCCACACGAACCAAACCAAGAAGCATCCAATAACGAACTAGTGGTGACCGGGTGAAGGCAGAGACCCCAGGGCCTGTGAAGGAGGGTGGTAACAGTGACACAACCTGGCCTGGGTGTCAGGGAAGGCTTTCTTCTGGAAGTGATGGCTGAGTTGAGACCTGGATGATGAGTAGTAGTTAAGTAGGTAAATGCAGGGCTGGTGCAGGCAGAGGAACCAGTTTGTGCAAAGTCCCTGAGGCTGCAGGGAACGTGGCCTGTTCCAGGAACTGAAAGCAGGCCAGGGGAACCAGAGCCAAAGAGGGAGCAGAGGGGGTACAAGATATGGCTACCCAGGTGGCTAGTTGGGAGAGGAGGCTGAGCCTCACCCTAGGAGCTGTAGGCATTTATTGAGTATCTTCTGTGTTGTGCTTAAAAAAAAAAAAAAATTGCACTCAAGATTTTATTGATTCAGCCCTAGCCAGTTTGGCTCAGTGGATAGAGCATCGGCCTACAGACTGAAGGGTCCCAGGTTCGATTCCAGTCAAGGGCACAAGCCCGAGTTTTGTGGGCTCCATCTCCAGTAGTGGGCGTGCAGGAGGTGGCCAATCAATGTTTCCCGCTCATTATTGATGTTTCTATGTCTCCCCCCCTCTGCCTTCCTCTCTGAAATTAATAAAAAATATATTTAAAAATATTTTATTAATTCACATTTCAGAATGTTTAAGTGGAAGTGTTTAAATGTACTTAGCCAGATAATGCTATTTTTAATGCTTTTTTGAATGAATGAATGAATCTATTAATCACAGATGAATGAAAGGATAGAGACCACCTGCCTCCGTCACATAAAGTACCCAATTCCTCAGAGCCTTCCCATCATGTAGAAATGCTGACATTTATAAAGCAAATGGCCCATAAGTCACATAAGAACCTAACAAGATACCAGTGGGTGCCCCGGTACGTCCGATATATCACTGAGTCTTTTGAAAGGTCTAAAGTATAGTTTATCCTTCGTTCCCGAGTGCTGCATGGCCTCTTCAAAACACCAACTCCACTGTCAGGCACAGCCCTCAAACTTGCAGCTCTTTCTCAATGCTGCCCCAGATCTCACATAATTCAGCCATCAGACCTGCTCTACCCCACACTTTCTCCCCAACCTGGGCCCTCTGCCCTGTCCTCAATGCCCAGCACAGACTGCCTCCCACACAAAACAGGGGCTTCTTGAGAGTGGGGACCACATCCAGCCATCGCATGTCCCCAGCACCAGCACAGGTCTAGCCTGGCCTCTGATGGATGAACGAGGGGAGGGTGCTGTGGACACCACACACAGGCACACTGGCAGAAGTTGAGCTGCTGTGTCTTGCTCCAGGAGGACCCAGGAGCCCTGGCGCACCCCTGCCACAGTGCAGGCACACGTGCACACACACACACCTGCCCCATGTGCACAGCAGCGTCCCCAGGAGCTGCTGGGAACACACTCGGCATCTGCTGCTAACTGGACAACAGCCAGCTCTGGGGCCTGGTTGTGGCTCCCAACACTCCAGCCACCCATCGGCCACTCAGCTCTGCGGCCCCACCCAGCTCTGCTGCTCACAGCAGTCTGGCTCAGGCCCCTCGGGCCACCCTGGGACCGGGCAGCCCACAGTCCCCTCCGTGGGACAGAACCTGGGCTCCTCCAACAGCCACTTTCTGAGATGGTTTCTTGCAACCTCCAGCTCCGCAGAAGGAAGCACAGCCCCTCCCACAGGTGAAGGCACAGAGGCAGAGAGCGCCTGGACCCGAGGAGCTGGGCGGGGAGGGGAGGTGCGGCGGCAGAGAGGAAGGCCAGGACAGCCTCCGCGGGGCCGGGGACTGCAGCCTCCTCCCCTTTGTCATTTCCACTAGCTGGCAGGGGGTGCAGGAACCCTTCCCCCGACGAGGGCTGCCTTCCAAGCCTGAGGCTTCCCATCCTCGGGGCACCTCGTTCATCCTCTGCCCCCCCCACCCCCAACCACTGGCCTTCGCCAACCCCATAACCCCTTCCGGCATTTCATTTCCCCCCATAACATCAACAGTCTGTGGCAGCCCCGCTGCAGCACAGGCAGGCAGGCGGAGGGAGGCTGGGAGGCTGGAGCGGAATGAAGGGAGAGGAATGTAGGGACGGAGGAGGATCGGAGGCGGGAGGCTGGTCCAAAGAGGCCAGGGGACATCACATGTCCGGATCGCACATGTCCCCCGCGCAGGAGGCACATCTGGACGCAGCTGTCCGCCCTGGCCACCTGGCCCACCTGCCATCCGCTCTGAACACGAACCCCTTTTACCACGGGGGTGGGGGGGGAGGCGGGGGAGCCGCACGTGGGGGCCTCCCATAGCCATGTGAGCAACCCCCCCTCCTCTCCCAGTCCAGGTGCTCGGGGGTCAGTTCGGCCCCTCCTGAGAGCCCAACAGGGAGGGGGCACCATGCAGCGCCGGCGGGGTGGAGGGGGCCCTCGCCCCTCCCCAGATGCTGCCAGGTCCCGGGGAAAAGCTGGGGAAGGGGGTGAGCCTGCGGGGCCGGCTCCGGGGAGACTACCGAGGCGGGATGGAGGCGGCGGGCTGAATGGAGGGAGGAACGGCCCCGCGCTGGCAGGGCTCCCTCCGCTCCGCTCCAAGGCTGGTGGGCCACGCAGCGGGGTCCGCCTCATCCCTCGGCCGCCCTGCCCTGCAGGTTGAGGGTCGGTCTGAAGAGGGGTTCCCCAGCGCTGGCAGTCCCCTGACACGGGGGAATTGGGGGGGGGGGGATAAGA
>PVJN01047268.1:0-16090 GCA_004026805.1 Lasiurus borealis
CTGACTCCCACTGATATCCTACTCTCCCTCAAATGGCCTCCCTGCTAGTCTGCTTACCCCCAACAATCCTGCCCCCCATCAGCCTGATCACTCACAACTGCTATCCAATCCTGACCTGAATACCCACAATTGCCCTTCCCTCTTGTCCTCTAACCACCTCTAACTCAGTCCTGCCACCATGGCTTTGTCCAGAAGAATGTCTGGAAGGTCGCCTGGAAGGTATCCCAGTCTAATTAGCATATTACCCTTTTATTAATATAAATAGAGACTTGGTGCATGGGTGGGGACTGGCTGGTTTGCCCTGAAGGGTGTCCTGGATCAGGGCGGGGGTTCCCTTGAGCGTGGAGCCTGGGCAAGGGGCCTATGGTGGTGTGTAGGCCAGCCACACCCCCATGGGGTAAGAATCTCCACTGGGGGGATGGGCATGGCCAGCCTGGGTGAGGGGCTGAGGGCTGTTTTCAAGCTGGCCATCCCCCCTTCAGGGTGAGGGTCCCTGCTGGGTGCCTGGCCAGCCTGGGTGAGGGGCTGATGGCTGTTTGCAGGCTGGCCAAGCCCTCTAGTGGGGACCCTCACCCTATAGAAGTGTGAACAGCCTGGGTGAGGGGCTGAGGGCCATTTTCAGGCTGACCAAGCCCCCCAATGGAGACCATCACCCCATGGGGATGTGGTCAGCCTGAGTAAGGGACTGAGGGTCATTTTGAGGCTGGCTTTGCCCCCCTCTCCCATGACCCAGTCTCCCAGATCCTCCTTTTTTCTTTTTTTTTCAGTGTCCCTTTGAGTGGAGGCTAGGGCTGGCTGGAAGCAGGTATCCTGGACTTATTTGTCTTCTATAATTGAAACTTTGTAGCCTTGAGCAGAGGCCAGGTTCAGCCAGGGTGGGTGGTAAGCTTGGCTTCTTCCATTGATAGGGGAAACCCAAGCTTCCTGTTCACTCCAGCTCTGCAGCTGCTACCATCTTTGTTAGGTTAATTTGCATACTCACTACTGAATGGCTGATGGGCATAGTGGAGGTAATTTGCATGTTTCTCTTTTCCTATTTAATAAAATAGTAATATGCAAATTACCACCACTCTGCTACACCCATAAGCCATGCCCACCAGGCAATCAGGAGCAAGTATGCAAATTAACTCCAACCAAGATGGCTGCAGCCACAGGGCAAACAGGAGGGAGGCTTTTGATTTCCCTGGCATAGAAGAAGTCAAGCTTTTCATACACCCTGGTGGGCCCAGGCCTCCACTCAAGGCTACAAAATTTGAATTATAGAAGATAAATAAATCCCAACAAAAATGGCAGCAGCCATGGAGGTGGAAAGAGGAGGAGGCTAGGGTTGCACTCGGCGATGGAGGAAACCAAACTTCTGCAGCCCTGGCCTGTCTTGGCCTCTGCTTAAGGCTACAAAGTTTTGATTATAGAAGATAAATAAATCCCAACAGAAATGGCTGCTGCCTCAGAGTGAGCAGGAGGCTTGGCTCTGCTCCAGGCTACAAAGTGTCAATTATAGAAGATAAATAAATCCCAGATACCAGGGCCTCCACTTGGATTGCTGGGGGGTGTGGCCTGTCTGCAAACCACCACAGGCCCCTAGCCCAGGCTGCCCCAAGGGAACCCCTACCCTGATCTGGGACTTCCTTCAGGGCAAAACAACTGGCCCTTGCCTATCCTACCTAATAAAAGAATAATGTGTAGATTGACCATCACTCCAACACAAAAGATACCTGCCCCTATGTGGACACAAGATGGCCACCACAAGATGGCCAGCATGGGAGGGCAGTTGGGAGGACCAGGCCTGCAAGGGAGGGCAGTTGGGGGCAATCAAGCCTGCAAGGAAGGGCAGTTAGGGATGACCAGGCTGACAGAGAAGGGAAGTTGGGGATGATCGGGCCTGCAGGGAAGGACAGTTACAGGGGATGCATGCTTGCAGGGGAGAGCAGTTGGGGAGGGGGACCAGACCTGCAGGGAAGGGCAGTTAGGGGTGACCAAGCCTGCAGGGGAAGGCAGTTGGGGCAAACAGACTGGCAGGGGAGCAGTTAGGCATCAATCAGTCAACAGGGGAGTGATTAGGTGGTGATCAGGCTGACAGGCAGAAGTGGTTAAGGGTAATCAGGAAGGCAGGCAGGCAAGCAATTAGGAGCCAGCAATCCTGGAGGGATGTCCGACTGCCCACTAGGATTGGGCCTAAATGGGCAGTGGGATAACCCTCGAGGGGTCCCAGATTGGAGAGGGTGTAGACTGGGCTAAGGGACACCCCCTGTGCATGAATTTTGTGCACCAGGCCTTCTAGTATTAATATAAATGAGTTATTCCCCTGATAAATCTACTACCCACCTGACACCAAACATAGTTATTGCAATATAATTGATTATATTCTCAATGTTGCACTTTACATTATCATGACTATTTTGTAACTGCCAATTTATACTTCTTGATCCCTTCACCTTTCTCACCAAACCCCACATGCTCCTTCCATCTGAGGACTATGAGTGAGTTCTCTGTATCTATGAGTCTCCTCCTGTTTTGTTTGTTCATTTATTTTGTCTTTTTAGATTCAACATATAAGTGAAATCATATAGTATTTGCCTTTGTGACTTATTTCACTGAGCATAATACTCTCTAAGTCCATCCATGTAGTTGCAAATGGTAATATTTCATTCTTTTAAATAATAGTTCATTGTAAATATGCACCACTTCTTTATCCATTCATGTATTGACAGACACTGAGTACTACCATAACTTGGCTATCCTGTCTAATAAAAGAGAAATATGCAAATTGACCATACCTCCGCTATACCCACAAGCCACGCCCACACGCCATACCCAAATGCCAATCAGGAGTGAGTATGCAAATTAATCCAACCAAGATGCCAGTTAATTTGCATATCCTGGTGCAGAGCAAAGACTGAAGACAGTGTAGAAGGAAGCCAAGTGCTGCAGAAGGGAGTGAAACAGGCAGAGAGGGAAGCAGGCGGGGCAGTGGATACTGCTCAGGAAGCCCTATTATAGAAATCTTCCTGCAATGGGCCTCTAGTTGTAAAAATGCTGCAATGAATTAGTGTTTCAAATTTCTTCAGATAAATGCTCAGAAGTGGACTTTCTATTTTTAATTATTTGAGGAACCTCTATACTGATTGCCATAGTGGCTGCAGCAAATTGCAATCCCATCAACAATGCACAAGGGTTCCCTTTTTTCTTCGTCCTTTTCCACTACACTTGTTTGTTGACTTATTGGTGATAATCATTCTGACAGGTGTGAGGTGATATCACATAGGTGTTTTTATTTGTATTGCTATAAATATTAGTGATGTTGAAGATCTTTTTATATGTCTATTGTCCCTCTGTGTGTGCTCTTTAGAAAAGTATCTGTTCAGGTCCTCTGCTCATTTTTTTATTTAATTGTTTGGAAGTGTTTTTTGGGGGGCGGGGAGTATTAAATTGTATAAGTTCTTTATATACTTTGGATATTAACTTTTTATCAGTTGTATCATTAGCAAATATCTTCTTTCATTTGGAAGGCTGTCTTTTGTTTTGTTGATGGTTACTTTTGCCATGCAAATACTTTTTAGTTAGTTGTAGTCCTATTTGTTTATTTTTTCTTTTGTTTCCCTTTCCTAAGGATGGATGGATATATGGATATATGGATATATGGATATATATATATATATATACATATATATATATATATATATATATATATATATATATATATATGTAATCACTAAGAGCAATGTCAACAAACTTTTGTTTTGTAAGAGAAAGAGGAACAGATAAAGTCTGAATAGTAATACCAACTTTCCCCAAACCAACAGGTCTTCCTTTGCCTTTTTTGATACTTTTCCTCCTGAAAAACCTTGGCTTTATCTCCCCTTCTGCTATAACCTATATGCTTCATATATAATCTCTCTCTCTTAAATCTATGTCATCACAATACCAACTAGCCCAGTTCCTAACCCTCATGCCTTAGGCCAGGATGAATGCAACCATGTTCCAGCATTCTAGACTCAAGGTTTCAAATCCCCTCCACTGTTCTGTTATGCACAAGCCTTCCAGGCAACTCCCTTGCAGCTATCTTTTCTGTAGATCATGCCCTTACTTAACAGCTGCCAGTAGTGCTTCCCAGGAGTCTAAAGTTGTCTCTCCAAACTGCAGGGCTCTTTGTTTAAGAGAGAGAGAGAGAAAGAGAGAGACAGAGAGAGAGAGAGAGAGAGAGAGAGAGAGAGAGAGAGAGAGAGAAGCATTGATGTGAGAGAGAAACATCAATCAGTTGCCTCTTTGTTGTCTGGTATCTCTCAGAACAGTTGGAGTGTTGGCTTGGCCTAAGCCTCCTTGTCTTCATTCTGTCCCATTCTTTGCTCAACCCAAACCGTCAATGTCTTGGTGTATGGGACAAGCCTCCAACCAACTGAGCCACCCAGCTAAGACTGAGCTTTCTCTTTCCTGATCCTCTAGGCTGAGATACCATTGTCAAGGATTAGTCTTCTCATACTTCAACCTTCACTGATTACTCTCTTTTCTGAACTGCCCCAAACTCTCATCTGTCTTATACAATTTTTTAAGTTAATGCACAATAACTGACATTGTATGTTACCTGCTTCACTTGGTTCCATCTTGTTGATTTCAGTAAGATGACAATCATCTTGAGGGCAGAAATCTGTAGTTAGACTCATTCCCCCACCCTGACTCTACACTAAATGTAAAATGGAACTATTTAAATTCCAATATTGCTTTCAAGGCACAGTTTCTCCCACAGATTAATATCTCTAAAATTGGGATGTGTTTTATAATTAACTAGAGGCCCTGTGCACAAATTTGTGCACAAGTGGGGTCCCTCTGGATGGCCTGCAGGGATCGGGCTGAAAATTGCAGTCTAATACCACCTGCATCTCCTACCTGCTGCTCCCACTCATCTTGGCCCCACTGTATCTGCTGCAGACTCGCACCCAATCGTTCTTGATAGGGAGAAGCTCATGTTGGGAGAGCACCAGCCATGAGCCCTGCATCTGGTGCTCTCCCAAAGGGAGTGGCCAGTGGGATCAGGCTGAAACCGGCTCTCCAAAATCCCCCAAGTGGTCCTGGATTGCAAGAGGGTGCAGGCTAGGCTGAGGGACTCCAGTGATTCACAATTGGGCCAAGAGGGATGGCAAGAGCTGCTCCAGGATGTGTCCAACCCATCTCGCTCAATCCCTATGGGCCAGACCCTGGCAACAAGCTAACCTACCAATTGGAGCATCTGCCCCCTAGTCAGTGCATGTCATAGTGACTGGTCAACCAGGTGACTGCCCCCTCGTGGTCAATGCACATCCTAGTGAGCAGTTGAGCAGCCTTAGCATATCATTAGCATATTACACTCTGGTTGTTTGGTTATTCTGCTGTTCAGTCTATTTGCATATTACCCTTTTATTATATATGAATATTATGTTTTGATTGTTCAGTTCTTTCATTTGGTCTATTTGCATATTACCCCTTTTTTATATAGGACTAAAGGCCCAGTGCACAAAATTCATGCACTGGTAGGGGGTTGTTCCTCAGCCCAGCTTGCATCCTCTCCAATCTGGGATCCATCAGGGAATGTTTGACTGCCAGTTTAGGTCCAATCCCTCTCACAATCCAGAACTGCTGGCTCCTAACCACTCACCTGCCTGCCTGCCTGATGGCCCCAAACTGCCTCTGCCTGATGGCCTGATCACCTCTTAACCACTCCCCTGCTGACCTAATCACTGCCTAACCATTCCCCTGCCAGCTTGATCAACCCTAACTTCCTTCCCCTACCAGCCTGATTGCCCTTAACTGCTTCTGCCTCAGCCTCCCGTCACTGTGGCTTTATCCAGAAGGAAATCAAACATCTGGAAGATGTCCAGTCGACCTAGTCTAATTAGCATATTACCCTTTTATTAGTATAGTTGTGTCTTACAAATGCTGTCACTTGGGCAGAAGTCACACTGTATGGGTTTTCATTTCCTGCACATGTGTGCACTTGGCCATAACTGCATATATTATTATTCAATTTGTGAAGTACACTCTTTGTACTATAAATATTGAGAGTAATTGCCATTTAAAAACATCTTTCAAATTATACACTATGATTTGATATTAAAATGAAAAGTTATTATATATGCAGAAATGTACCAAAACAGAGCTTCAGGGTATAAAATTGATATTAAGGAAGCAAATATTCATTGTTGGAGGAATGATTGCCATTCTGTATTCTTTGCAAAGCAACAACCCACTTCCTTATGGGACATGAAAAATGATGATACTTACAAGAAAAGGAAGCTATTGTTACATTTTTGTTGCTGAGTACAAGTGAAAGAATTGCTTCTTATATGTCAAACAATGCAACTCAGGGCTGGAGAATTTGCCAGATCCCTCAGAATGGATAAAATAATTTTCAAAGCAATGATAGACTGATGGCCTTGATTCATATGTTGTGCAGAATAAGTCTGAGGTATTTTGTCATAATTTGTTATAAAATAATATGTCTCATAACTAATAGCACCTTGGATTTGATAAAATACAATTGTGTGTGTATCTTGCTCACTTGGTTAATGATACTGTGAATTTCTTTTGTACACAGTTTAATTGTATTCATTTGTAGTTTAGCAAATATGATTTTCAGATTCTGTTTTAGGCTGTATTTTCCGGTTGTGACTTCATCTAAGTCTTTATATCTTAATGAAAGGAACTCCGGTCTGAGGTGGAACTGGAAGTATTAGGAGACACAGAAGGACTCAACCTGTCATTCACGGCTATCTGTAACAACCGGTCCTTCTTCCCACAGCAGAAGAAATGCTCCCACATGAAGGTGGGAGACACGGTAGGTACATGGCCAGGGGAGGCTCTGAAAAAAATAGTCAGGCAAGTCAGACGTCACCTTCATGCACTGAAGCTGCACTTCCCCTTTCAAGAATTTTCAAAGCAATTGTCAAGGATTTCCTAATACATGCTTTTTGGCAAAGACTATCCCCATGTGGCTTTGTTCCGCAAACCCCCTACATTTTTGGTGGATAGAAGAAGATAATTCGTACTTTCTCTTCCAGGCTTCATTCAACGTGTCTGTGAGTGTACCAAACTGCGACAGAAAGAGCAGACACATTATCATAAAGCCTGTGGGGCTGGGGGACACCCTAGAAATACTTGTCACGCCAGAATGCAACTGTGACTGCCAGAAAGAAGTGGAAGTGAACAGCTCCAAATGCCACAGTGGGAACGGCTCCTTCCAGTGTGGGGTGTGTGCCTGCAACCCTGGCCACATGGGTCCTCACTGCGAGTGTGGGGAGGACGAGATGAGCACAGATTCCTGCAAGGAGGCCCCGGATCAACCCTCGTGCAGTGGAAGAGGCGATTGCTACTGTGGGCAGTGCATCTGCCACTTGTCTCCCTATGGAAATGTTTATGGGCCTTACTGCCAGTGTGACAGTTTCTCCTGTGTGAGACACAAAGGGCTGCTGTGCGGAGGTAGGCTATGTCTAAGTCCACCTTACTCTGTGGCCGGGCAAGCACTAAGGAGGGGCTCTTCATTCTTTGAATCTTCCACAGTGGCCTAGGCATAGTGGGTGCTCAATAAATATTTGCTAATCAACTGAATGGGTTCATCTTCAGACCCAAGGCAATGATTTTTTTTTTCTGGCTCTTACATTCATTTGGAGTGAGATCTCTGCCAACTCAATTTGCATGGCTATTATTATTTCCCTCAGATTAAGTAGGTAAAAGATGGAAATGCCTTCTCTTTGGTTACTACACAGATTCCACAAAACTGCAAGTGATTTGAACCCAATTATCATCCGGACTTTTCTGGATCAGACTGCTGGGTATCTAACCCAACGCTTAAATATTATTTTAAAAAAATCAAAAGGGAAGACTGCTGAAGGACCATAATGCCAAGGACAAAGGACACACAAAAACTCAATGGACTTTCGGGGCCTTCATTCACTTGCACAAATATTTATCGACCATCTATTATGTGGTAGATACAAAATTAGGAATGGGGTCTGATAAAGATGAATAAGCACACCTGTAAAGAAGGTTATGATAGGGTAAAAATGAAAACTACAGAATTTTTTGAAATTGAGAAAACTTTAAGATAGCAGAAATTTTTTTTTCATATCCTTTGTAGATGTAAAACCACTTTATTTTAAGAGTATATTATACCATATATAACATGACTACTATATAATCATTCTGCTATATGTACATATATTTAAGTATAATCTATTAAGATGAGAATGACAAATTTGTTTGTATACTTTAAAATGATATAAATTTGTGTTACAATCAAAATAGCAACTGCTGAATTTAAGCTCTCACCACGGTTTCCTTTTGCACATTGTCTGAGCTGGCAGCTTTTCAAAACAGAAAGCCATTCTCTTCAGAGAAAACTAAGCAAGTTATGCTTTCAAAATCACAGGGTCAGGAACATATAAAAGAGACTGATTTTCAGGAAAAAAGCCTTGAGAAAAGAAGCCTCAAAGAAGCCTAAGTTCTTTGAAAACCATTTGATACCCTTAGAAGTGTACCTCTGTTTCCTTTCTTTGCTGCTGCTGTTACTAGCAATAGATGCCTCTGAGGCTGCCCTCTTTCTTCCTCCCAGAAAGTGAAAAATTTAGGATCTATCTAGAGTGGAACACCTTTTCATTGAAAGGTGTATTTCCTTATTTAATGGGTGTGTTTCCAAACCCACACCAGTTGGTTTCTTTGCACAAGTCCACACAGGACATAGTCTAAAGCTAAAGACCATCACCAACGTCTTGGAAGAAGTATTTCCAGCAGAACCCTAGATTGCATTCCTACTAGACATCTTTTGATAAAATATGGGCTCAAAACATTTGAAATTACTTCTCAAAAATCATTAAGTGTAAGCTAGTACAATGTAATAGTGACGTTAACCCCACTTATATCTCACCTTAAATCTTAGCTTGAAGAGATCTAGGATAGTAATAATTGCTGCACTGTGTTCAGCAACACAGTTCTTCCAGTGTCTTGATGGTTTTTTCATTTTGTTTTGTATTGTGCATGCAAACAAAAAGAAACTAAAAAATGTTTGACTTGATCTGTGCATTTTAGTTCACAAGGTCTGACAACAGTACCTCCCACTGTATCAGATACAGTGATTGCTAAAGAAATTCTATTTTAGAAAATGCAATTATTTCTTCAGTTGGACTCATAGAACTTTGCCAATGCCAATTGCTTTCATACTTTGGGGGTAATTTATGATACTCAACCATTACTGTTTCTCAAAAGCTATTTTGTTTTTTAGTCACATCATAAAGGATGTTTGTTACTCTATTGTTAGTAATTTCCCTTATAAAAAGGAATACTAAAATTAGGTACATTTATTCAAATTCAACAAATAATTATGGAGTACCTACTATGTGCCTGGCTTTGTGAATGAATGCTCTCTTGTTTCTAACAAAAACCCTGAATTTGC
Organism: Lasiurus borealis; assembly: GCA_004026805.1. Classification (NCBI taxonomy): domain Eukaryota; kingdom Metazoa; phylum Chordata; class Mammalia; order Chiroptera; family Vespertilionidae; genus Lasiurus; species Lasiurus borealis. The sequence goes on from PVJN01047268.1 coordinate 9,419, forward strand.
TATAGCTTCACTTGTGTAGATCTCCCTTATTTTACAACTGGTATACTCTGTAATGGCTACTTTTCTGAAGGCTACTGTCACAATGTTCTTCTTCAAGCCCCTTTTTTCTTCCATCTGTAAGCCCTCACAAATACAGGACTCAGTATTTTTTTCCCCAAATTCCATTAGTCTTTTGTATTTTGGTTCTAGGACATTGGAAACTCTAATGATAGTATAGTAAAAAAAAAAAACTTCTGGCCATTATGTACTTCAAGTTATCAGCCAACAGCATTCCAGAAAGATCCATTCCTCCGAAAAGAGTATGATAAATTTTTCTTGATCTTTGGTTATCATCTTTCTTCTACGTGAAACCATTATAAAGTTTTTGTTGTGGTTGTGGTATGAACAGGCATTTAAAATAATTAGTTGTAGTGAATATCAATTAGTAACTTTTGTGTCTAGGTAATGGTTCTGGAAGGTTCCCAGAAAGGAGGGTTTCTTAACTCTGAACAGAGCTCTCGAAAGGTTTTCTAAATCTCTGCCAGCCGATTCTTACATGTGATGAGATGATACACTTGAGCATTCCCAAAGCCTTTGGAGTTGCACATTTCACTTGACAGTATTTATAAATCATATTAAGGTTTCAGGATAAACTTCACTATAGAATTCTTTCCCTGTCATGAAAGTAAATTTCTTCTTTTGCTGAGGAAGAAACAAAAAGCAATTGCAGTTTAGAGGATAATTTACATATAAAAGTTAAACTAATGGTTTGGCCTAAATCACCTAACTATTCTTAGCTTTGAATTAATTAGTTCAATTATGAGTTAAATAGGTTATGAAATGCAGTTGGAGTATGTCTTAATGTCATGGATCCAGCTAAATTTCAACTCAATCTTTCACTAGAGAAGTATATATCTTTTAGTATACACACACACACACACACACACACACACACACACAAATATGCTAATATATTACATATATTTCAACTCTTATCTTTCATTAGAGACATGTATGTCTTTTTTGTGTGTATATATGTTTATGCATATATCAGAATCCAACTTCCAAATTTTTGCGGCTGTCTCCTTTGTTCTATGATTTCCTACTTCATATCTCCTAATCTTAATGCCAGGTCAGCATGGGAGGCACCAAAAAACACACAAGTCCATTATAATAAAATAGAGGCCCAGTGCACAAAATTCATGCACAGGAGCGGGAGCTATCTTCAGCCCAGCCTGTTCCCTCTCCAATCTGGGACCCCTTGAAGGAATTCCGACTGTGTGTTTAGGCCCAATCCTACCAGGACATCCCTCTCACAATCCAGGACTGCTGGCTCCCAACTGCTCACCTGCCTGCCTTCCTGATTGCCCCTAACTGCTTCTAACTGCCAGTATGATCACCCCCTAACCACTCCCCTGCCAGCCTGATTGATGCCTAACTGCTCCCCTGCCAGTCTGTTTGCCCTTAACTGTCCTCCCCTGCAGGCCTGGGTCCCCCCCAATTGCCCTTCCCTGCAGGCTTGATCACCCCCAACTGCCTTCCCTTGCAGGCCTGGTCCCTCCCAACTGCCCTCCCCTGCTGGCCATCTTGTGGTGGCCATCTTGTGCCCACATGGGGGCAGCATCTTTTTACCACATGGGGGCAGTCATTTTGTTCATTGGAGTAATGGTCAATCTGCATATTACTCTTTTATTAGATAGGGTACTTTATTTGTCACCTCATAGTATTTCATACAGTATTATGTGGCCAGATCCAAAAAGAGCTTTTCAGAATTAGATGAGCTTCTTGCCTGTAGCAAGTCTCCAGCCTCCTTCTTCAAGCTGTCTTTGTCCTGGCTTCTGCAACATCCTCTCATTCCCTTCTTACCTCTGAAAGCATCCTTTTCTCTGATTGCATTTTAGTTCTGATGCTCTCCAGGGAGTGTCTCACTCCATCTGCATCCCCTTCAGTGGTCGGCAAACTCTCCAGCCACCATTTGCCGCTCTGTTGACTAATGAGTTTGCCGACCACTGAGATAGGGTCTTAATCACAAGGAACAACAGCCTGTAATTATTGGAATCTAGAGTCTAGGTCAGTGGTCGGCAAACTCATTAGTCAATGGAGTGGCAAACCATGGCTGCAGATGATCTACCTGATTCACAACTTCAACAGCCATCAAGCATTAATGAATCCCAAACTGCACTCTTCAGGTCCATATACATACAAACAGTTGACCCTTAATCAACACATGCTTGAACTGTGTGGGTCCATAAATCCTGTAAATGTATTTTCTGTTCTTTATGATTTTCTTAAAAACATTTTAGTTTCTCTTTATTGTATAAATACACTATATCATTCATATAACATACACAGCCATTGTTGATCAACTGTTATGCTATCAGTAAGGTTTCTTTCTAGTCAACAGTAGGCTATTAGTTGTTAAGTTTTTTGAGGGTCAAAAGTCATAAGCAGATTTTGACTGTGTGTGGGGGAGAAGGGGTCAGCACCGCCCCTAACCCCCATTTTGTTCAAGGGTCAACTGTATTCAGCTGCCTACTAGGATGTCACAAAGATCGCTCATACTCAACAGAATGAAAAATGAACTCATTTTGTCCCCACTCAAAACTTCTCCTCCTCTGCTTCCAAGCAAACTGTTTGTTCAATAATGAAGCACTACTCTATGTCAGGCACTGCAGATAAGGCAGAGCATGAACTAGTTTCCATTCCAGATCAGTGGAAAGCCCCACCATCCAGCTGGAAGCCCAGTCTGGTCACCTCTATCTCTTCCCCTCCTCTTCCACCCAGCATCGATTGCACCCACAGCCTAAACAATTCCCTGGTTGCATACCCTCTTCTCTCCATTCTCAAAGATACAGGGTCTGGTATTTTCTGAACTGGTTTTCCCGTCTCTAGTTTGCCCCTCTCTACTGATGCCAGGACATGTCTAGAGACACATCTATCTGTTCAGGACTCTCCCCTACTTAAAATTCCATAACTTTTGAGACAAAAGCTCTTACTGTAGTCCATAAAGCTTTCCATGATGTGATTTCTGACTTTTGCAGACTTTTCTTCCCCTCCCCTCCTGCCACAACTTTGGCTCTGTCTATATGAAACTACTGTGGCTATTAAGTAGGTCACAGGATTATACCCTTCTGGTGTTAACCTGTTTTCTCTGCTTAAAATGCATGCCATTGTCTTCTATCTTCCTTCTACCTTTATCTTTCAAAGTCAGCTCAAACATCACTTCCCAGATCTCTACCCTAATTTGGAAACTCTTCCCCATGAGTTTAACAACAATTATATTATATTGTATTTATTATTAATAGTATTTATTTGCCTGTCTCCTAACACTAGACTATAAGCTCAGTGGCCTTGTCTTATTTAATTTTGTATCATCGTGCCATACACAATATTTTGCACATGATATATGTTCAACAAAAGTTTGTTAAATGAATTTGTTGAGTACTCACCATATGTCTGTAGGACATCTAATGAGTGAATGCAGAGCCAGGAGACTGACATATTGTCTAACTGAGCACAACCATTGGAAGTAGATCTTATTCTTTCTATTTTACAGATGAGGTTTTCATGATCATCGAGACTGAGTGTTGTAAAGATGGGGTATTATCCAGGTCTGTCTTGTACCTTTATGCTATGCCATCCAAATTTAAAGCAAAATATTGTAAAAGCAGTCATCTCCTTTCACCTGGCTATGAATTCTCTTTGATATAACATCAGGTAAGCAAGCTGATGTTCAGTTAAGAGACTAGATCAATAAATAAATACAGTTAGCAAAATATACTTCATAAAATATATCTACACTCACTCCCTTCCCTTTGCTTCCACACACTCAACTTTTTGCTCATTTTTCCTCCTCATCATTTTGATGATGTTTAAAGGTAAACAGAGAAGATGGTGCCCCAAATCAGAAAGTGGTTTTGACCCTAAGAAACAGCGTTTTGTTTTTCAGATAATGGCGACTGTGACTGTGGAGAGTGCATGTGCAGGAGTGGCTGGACCGGCGAGTACTGTAACTGCACGACCAGTACAGACTCATGCGTCTCTGAAGACGGGGTACTCTGCAGTGGGCGAGGCGACTGCATTTGTGGCAAGTGTGTTTGCACGCACCCCGGAGCCTCAGGACCGACCTGTGAACGCTGTCCTACCTGTGGCGATCCCTGCAACTCTAAACGGTAATGTCTCAACTTTCTTCAGTCCCCTTTGTCCATATATTTCCTGATGATCCAAGTCATAGTGAAGTTTTATAAACTCAGACCTCAGGTTGTTTTGCTGGATTTGGTCTCCAAGTATCTGCAGAAACACACAAGCCTGCAAAGCCTCTGTGATCGTCAGCCTGGAGCGCCAGTCCTTCACTTGCCTCTTTCTCAGTCTGATTACCCAGGACCACAATGTCACATTTCTGCTAGAAACCAGCAGGGAAAGCTGAGCTGATGTCCCACACTGATAATATCAGATCTCCTCTCAGTTACAAAGCCAGCCACACATAAGGAATGCCTTGGGGGTAGACTGACGACACCCACATTCAGTATTTTTCCAGGGGAAACAGATAGACTTCTTTCTTATCTAGAAGTTCATAGCCTGACCTTACTGATTCATTTCTATCATAGGCCCCTGAAAGCAAAGTGGCAGAAACACAATCTTGGCTTTCAATTTTCTTCCTTCTTTACCACTCATGCTCTTCGGCTCCTTCCTTTAGTTATCATTCTGCACGACTCTTGGGTATTGTGTTATCTTTTATACCATATGAATAACAACAACAACAAACAAAACACATTTTCTTGTTTTTCAATAAAGAAACTATTTCTTTTGGTTGAAAGCTAGCTTTTTTTGGTGAGGTGGGGGGAGAGGGAGTGAAACATTGATGGCTGCCTCCTACACAGCCATTACCAGGGATCAAGCCTGAAGCTTGGGCATATGCCCTGACTGGGAATTAACCGGCAACCTTTCAGTACACAAGACCATGTCCAACCAACTCAGAGCTGACAGCTAACTTCTTAATGGAAGTGGGACAATATTTGTAGCGTAAGTGAAACAAGTCTCCAAATTCTCTGATATGATATTGCAGTGCATGATGTGTTTTGCAGCAAACATCCTTAAACAGCTCATATTTTCATTAACTTTGGTACACCAAATGGTGGCATTTTCATTATTAATGTAAATGAAGTAAAAAAAAATCAACATTCACTCAGTGGTATTCACCATTCAGGTGTTAAAACTTCTCTGTCACTGTGCCTGGACATATGCCAAGAGAAGGATGGGGACATAGATTTATTTGAATAGAATTTAAGGTAAAATATCCTTTAAAGATGTTGCTTATATTATTTTTCTATTTTGCCATCTCTGTAAACATGATTCAATCTTAAATCTGATTTATAAGATAAGAAATTAATAGTCAAGTTGATTAAATTTGAGAAATCAGAGTGATCTTTGTGGTATTTACTTTAATTTTAAGATAAGTCCATTCTTCCATTTATTCATTCATGCATTTATTTATTAAGTAGGTAGCAAGTACCTTCTCTATGCCAGAAATCATGCCAAAATCAAATGGGTTGTATTCAAATGGGCACTCAGTGATGACAGGACCCGTTATAGTTTCTACCATTACAGGTGCTGAGAATCTAGTGGGAAAGACAGATATTTTTAAAAGTAATGATGATGAGTGTACTACAAATATCAAGGGAAATGCTTTGTAAAAGTATGTGACTGTCTAACCACTATTCTATATATCTGAAACTAACAGAAAATATTATTGTAGGTAAAATGTAATTGAAAAATAAAATTTAAAAAGAACAAAAGCATTTCTCATGATATCTGGGCTGACCGTTACAACAGGAGATATATAGGGTGATGTATGGCAGGAACAGTATGTATGACAGGAGATAGGGCCCCCAGACTAGCTTGGGCAGCCATCAATGAGATGTCCAAAGGGATAGAGTTTCTAAGGGCTTTCACAATCTCCAGCAGCCCCCTGAAAAGCCACTCCAAATAAATATATAACATAGATAAATGCAATATGTATGCAATGCAAGGAAACTCTCAGATAAGACTTCTATCCGCACTCCTACATAGATTGCTGCTCTTAAGCCCTTCCTTAGAGGAACTCGAGGCTTCTACTGTAAGGGAGCTAACTGGGAAGGGTCATGGGAGACTTGTCTGAGGAAGGAGGTTCCAGCAGAGATCTGACAAGGCATGGGTGGGGATGGGGAATGTTTCCAACACTTACTAGTGGAAGAGTGTACATGTCCATGGCCAGAGGAAGAGAGAGGCACCACGATGTGCCCACAGTAAGACAACATTTGCTGTTTTTGGTTATTCCAAACACAATCTGTTTGTAGTGATTTTCAGCACAAGATAAATTCAGGGCCAAAGTTTTACTTTGCTATAGGGACATCATTACAATGGCTTAATTCCTGGGCTATGCTTTGGGAAATACACTTTTCTTTTCTAAGTAGCAATCTTTTATTAAAAAGCTTGCATTAATTCAGACTCAGTCTACAATTCTTACCTTTTTAAAAATACCCCTATCAAGGCGTGGATGCATTCAAAAGAGTTACAGAAAAGTGAATCTTTAAAAAATCATTCATGACATAGATGAAATTTTGTTAGAAATTCAGACTTTGTCTACTCTGTAATTATTTTTTAGCAGCCTAAGTCCTTCCCAGGAAAAATATAAAATGAAAATATAGCAAAATA
>PVJN01047269.1:0-16090 GCA_004026805.1 Lasiurus borealis
TGGTGGGGGGTGTTTAGGGATGCTCTGGCCAGCAGGCAGAGTGGTTAGGGGTGATCAGGCAGGCAGGCAGGTGAGTGATTAGGAGCCAGCAGTCCTGGATAGCGAAAGGGATGTCCAAATAACTAAACCAACAGTCAGATATCCTCTGAGGGGTCCCTGACTGGACAGGATGCAGGCCTCACTGAGGGACATCCCCACATGCATGAATTTTGTGTACTGAGCCACTAGTAGAAAAATAAAAAAAGATTTCTTAGTAATCTAGCTTCATATCCTTGTACAAATATAATAGAAAAATGGAAGAATAGATTCAGTTTCTTCTGGGAAAAATGTGAACAATGGTATTGACCTATCTGGGTGGCCATTTGGAAAGAAAGATTCACACTTCCCACTGTATACTAGGATCTGCATATTTCAATTACACTAAAGATTGAATGTAAAAATCAAAACTATAAATGTATTAGAATCAAAACAATGTGGGAGAATTTTTTGGACATTTAGAATAGAAAAATATTTTCTAATTATGATCCAGATTCAGAGACTATAGTGTAAACAATTGGTAAATTCAAATATGTTTAAAAAACAACAACAAACTTTTGCAAGTAGAAAATACAAGCAAAAAACATACTATAAGTTAACTGTAATGCACAAGTGACACATTGGAACAAAATATGCAGTCAGCGGTGTACACAAAGGTTTAGTGGAAGAAATTAAAGAATAATTGAAGAAATTGTACAAATCAATAAAGAAAATATCTACAAATGAACAAACAATGGATAATAAATATGAAAAGACTGTACATAAAAATGAAATACAGATGGTTTTTAAAACACATGAAAAGATGCTCTCAGAAAAAGTGGAAATCAAATTTTAAAATATACTGAGTTGCTACTTCAGATTGGAAGCTAATTAAGTCTGATAATATACTCTATTGATGAGGCTTTGGGAAATGAGCATGCCTGCTTGCATGCGAGTAATAGTTGGTCAGATTATTAATGAATAGGGTTTTTCAATATTTAAACACATTGCAAATGCATAGACCCTTTGATCGCCAACATTCACTTCCGAGAATTTATACTTTTATATGAAATGGCCTATCGAAAGTGACCCAGGACAAGGTTATTTATTGCAGCATTGTGTATACTAGTGGAAGTTTGGAAGCTAAATGGCCATTCATAGGGGAGTTGGTAAGTAAATTATGTCATATTCTTAGTTCTACAAAGGAAGGAGGGTGTCCTTTATATTTTTACTAGAGGCCTGGTGCATGAAATGCATGCACGAGTTGGAAGGGTATCCCTCAACCTGGCCTGCACCCTCTCCAATCTGGGATCCCTCTCACAATCTGGGACCACTGGCTCCTCACCACTTGCCTGCCTTTCTGCCTGATTACACCTAACTGCTTCTGCCTGCCAGCCTGATTGCCCCCTAATCGCTCCCCTGCTGGCCTGATTGCCCCCAACTGCCCTCCCCTGCCGACCTGATCGTTCACAACTGCCCTACCTTGCTGCAACCTGCCTCCTCTGTGTGAGATGGTGGAGATGCTGAGATCGGCCTCGTCTACACTGTGCAAAGCTGCAGGATCCCCATACCTTACTGTGGAGAGCCTCTGCTGTGCATGTAGCCATCTTGTGGCCATCTTGTGATGATCATCTTGTGATGACATCACATGAGGACATGATGCCACTTAGGCTTTTATTATATAGGATAATGGACATATTCCAAGACCTATTTTAAAGTGAAAAACCCAAAGTTCAGAATGATGTATGTAGTATGCAGCCATCTATGTGACTGGCGGGGAGAGGGGGTAGAGGGAGGTGGGTAGAAGAATATATATTCAAATTTGCTTACATTTGCATAAAACAGCACTGGAAAGAAACTGATTTAATGACTGATTACTTGGTAAGAAGAGGAAGGAGGACATAAGAGAGAAGGAACAAAGTAGGAGGGTGAAACTTTGAATAATTTTTAATTTGAGAACCATATGATTGTTTTACCTAGTCAATAAACTTAGAATGTAAAGTGAAATTAAAAATGAATTCTTCTAGGAAAATGGCCAGTCCAAGATATATTGTAGGCTGTAAATTTTTCTCTCCCACACTTTTAAATTAAGCAAGACATAAAGGGAGAGTGGAGATGGTGTCAGTACTACTAATAAAAACAGCTCAACGTGCATGCCTTCCTGAAAGTTGGCAAATAACAGACACAAGCTCAGCACATTTTATAACTTCAATCATAACACTGAGGCCACTGGCTATGTTTCCTGTGTGTCTGACACCTAGAATTGATTGAGATGCTTTAAAAGGTGTCATGTGAAAATTCAACCCTCATAACTAGAGAGCAGAAAGCTGGTCAGCATGCCTTCCACATTTTTGGTTATTTCCTCTGATCATTAATGCCTCCTTCTATGAAAGCAAAATAAGGAATAAAACTAAATTAGTTTAGTCGTGTGTGTGGCAGGTCACTCTCTATTTTGCCAAATATTATGGGAGGAAAGGAAAGGGGAGAACTCACATATGCTGAATTTACATTTTTTACATTTGGTCCTCACCATCATCCCCTTTAGGTGGATAATTAGCCCTTTTATTAAGTGGGTGAGGAAACCAAGGCTTAGAGGGGTAGGTCCTTGGAGTGAGGAATTGAACCTATATCTGTCATCTCCTAATGTTCCAGAAATGTGTGAGACAATTGTCATCCTGTGGCAAGCATAAATAGCATCTTTTACCACCACACCATGTTAGTGTCATCAAGTTGTACGTAGTCCTTGTAAAGGTTTTGATGGGGACCGGTAAAAAGGAATGACCAGGAAAGTGAATAGAAGAGGAATATGTGAAGAATAGAGGAGAGGGGAGAGAGAAGAAAGAAAAAACATATTTTTGTAGTGGAATTGATCCCTTAGACTAATGTCAGGTATTTGGGGATTATTCCAAGCTTTTTGTTATCCTGATTTATGATAATTGGGTCTAGCTTCTTTTTTTTTCCCCCTGAAAAAGGGAAATATTGAAATGATGCCTCTTCGCACATTCACCTAAGGTGGCCTTAACTTCTCTGCTGCAGAAGACTTTGTTGATGAGCTGTGTTTTGAAACTCTTTTCCTTGAAGGCTAATGGAGCTGACTCAGCCAGGTGGCTGTCCCATTGCATCTTCATTGCTGATAAGAAGTGCAAACATTAGAGCAAAATTCATATTTTTCCATGCTGTTTCACAGGGAATAACTTCGCTTGTCCTAAGTGGTTAGTTACGTTCCAACTACTAATGGAAGGCCTATGTCCTCAGTGGTAAATATGGCAGATAGTGGATATATGTGTGTGTGTGTGTGTGTGTGTGTGTGTGTGTGTGTGTGTGTGTGTTTAAACCTCAACTGCAGACAAGGGCATATCTCTTTTTGGAGAAGATGGAAATTATTTTCCTGGTACTTTGTTTCACAGCATCCTGATGAGAAGAGATTGGAAGGCCTCTCCAAGCAGCTGGACTGGGATGTTCGCAGCATTCAGCGCTGGTTTAGACAAAGACGCAACCAGGAGAAGCCAAGCACACTGACGAGGTTCTGTGAGAGCATGTAAGTTGCTGTTTTTCTTTTTGAAAGAAAAATCTGCAGAGTAACTCATACCATGCCTGAGGTGAAAAATAAAGGCTTGGTCCAGGCTCCAGAGGCCCCTGAAAAGCCATCTAGTGGGGAAAACAGTCCATAAAAAACTGGGGGAATAGTAGTACAAGTTTGTGGTTCCACTTTGGATGCAGTGAATGAAGTTGGCTTCTGCATGGAGTTTCTACAAAGAAGACATATTACAGAACCTACAATGGAATTTTTAGTCAGCCTCTTGAAATATAACACTAAAAATCATTACATTTATAGTTTGAATTTTAATAGAGTAAACTTTGTCATGATGTCCTTTCCACTAATAAAGCTGAGATACTGGAATATATTATCAGAGGGTCACACTGATGATCTACATTCCTGGAGATTTAAGAAATAGCTGTATTATATTCTTGGGTGAGATTAATAAAGCATTGCTTGAAGGTGGGGCATGGAATGAAATTCTCTACTATTTCGGAAATCTGAAGTTTATGGTGTGTAAATTATATCTCAAGGAAGCTGTTAAAAATGATAGAAGACCCAGAGAGAACTCTTCTAGCACAGGGATATTTTGAAGTAGTGACACTCAATACACGTATCTACAGGAAAGTTAGAGAAAGGAATATTGAAGCATTGAGCACATCCCCCACAGAGGGAGGATTCTGCCTCATTGTTCTAGTTGGTTTTCCTCCTCTGGGATACATGATACTTGTGTCTAACCATTCTTCCCTTTCTTTGGGAGCTTTTTCCTGACACCTGGTCATTCAACAGAAGTGCTGTCTGTGTAGCTCCCTCCATTGCAGGCTCTTTCTATTTGGGGTTAAAGTTACATTTTCAGTTCTGGCTTTCAATTATGCCCCAAAAGTGTTTTAGCAATTGTAATATAAAGCTTAAAGGAAAACCTAATCTTCTAGGACAGTGGTCGGCAAACTCATTAGTCAACAGAGCCAAATATCAAGAGTACAACAATTGAAATTTCTTTTGAGAGCCAAATTTTTTAAACTTAAACTTCTTCTAACGCCACTTCTTCCAAATAAACTTGCCCAGGCCATGGTATTTTGTGGAAGAGCCACACTCAAGGAGCCCAAGAGCCGCATGAGGCTAGTGAGCCGCAGTTTGCCGACCACAGTTCTAGGAGAATGAGTGAGAGGCAGAATAATGTCATAAATCCTAGGGCTGGATAAATATGGGGTGCATTAACAGGGTCTTCAGGAGGTCAGAATATTTATAAAACATGGGAAAACAGCCTCGTAGATACAATCTGCAAAACCCTTCCTGTAATTGAAGTTAGTGGCAGATTATGGAGGAAGGATTTATGCATCTGAGCTCCTGCTCAGAAGCTGGGATTGCTTCTTGGCCTGGTCCTACCAATACCCAAAGGGCCAGGGGTTCATCCTAGAACTGCAGGTCTGAGTAGGGGTGAAGTGGGGGGGTCTTAGCACATGCCCACACATTGAAGCTCAGGTGCCATCTGCTCCAGCTCCCACTAACGTACTTGGTAACTCTGTGCTAGCCCTTTCTACACTATGCTGAGTCTACATCAGCATGTGTAGGAAGTAGTCAGTCACCTGGATCCTATTAAAGTGCAGATTCTGATCCAGTCATTCTGGGATGGCAGCTGAGAGGGCATTGTTAGCAAATTCCTATGCCATGATGCTGGTCCATAGATCACTTTGACAAGCAAAGCTCATGTCTATGTCTTCTCCCTGGATTCAGCTGGTTCTTACCTGCATACCACAATCACCAGGATGATTACTGTTACAATTAGTTAAAAATATTTCAATTAGTTAAAAATGTCATTATATTTAAAATTGTTTTTCTTGAAATATTAATGCTTATTGCATGTAAATGGCGAATTATTTTGTATCTACGACCTAGTAATAGATTTATTTTGTATATTATAAAAAAAGTATCTGTTTTAAATTAAAAAAGAAAAAAGAAAACATTATGCTAAAGGAAAGAAACCAGTCAAAAAAGGTCACATATTGCATGATTCCATTTATAGAAAATGTCCAGAACAGGCAAATCCCTAAGACAGAAATCAGATCAGTGGTTGCCAGTGGCAAGAAGAGAGGGTTGGAAAGTGACAGCTGACAAGTACGGGGTTTCTTTTTGGGGTGATAAAAACGTTCTGGAATTAGCCCAGCTGGTGTTGCTCAGTGGTTGAGACTATATAGACAAGCTATGAAAAGATAAATAACCAAGAGGTTCCCAGTTTGATTCCTGGTCAGGACACATGCCTGGAGTTGCAAGCTCAATCCCCATTGCAGGGCGTGCAGGAGGCTGCCAATAGATGTGTGTCTCTCATCAATGTTTCTACCTCTCTTCCTCTCTCTTTAAAATCAATAAAAACATATTTTTTAAAATGTTCTGGAATTTAAAAATTTTTTTTAAATGACTGCTAGAGTCATGGCAATGTGAAGGCACAATGTGGGGGTAGGGGGTGCATAAAGGTATCAATTATGATCCTTTCCCTTGGGTAGCTTATTTATAATAGTGTCATGTAAAATGTAATATATCTCCATATGTGAGAGTCAAGACAGGTATTTAAAAATAACCAGATACGTGTGCTAAACGATTGGTATGCACAGTCAGTAACTGAAGATTAAAGATAAAGATCAATTTTGGGTTAGAGCACACACAGGGGTTGCTGGGACTAGAACTGAGTCATTACCAGTGGCCTTTGACCCTTTTGCAGAAGACTGTTGATGAACTTTGTTTTGAAACTCTTCTCCCTTGCCCTCTGGGTTGACAATAGATTCTCCTATTGTTTGCATCATTTATTCCTTTATTTTCATTATGGTCTTTAATGGGCCACTTCTCCCGATTCAGTCTTCCATCTCTCATTTCTCTTTCTACCTTCCATCCTCTGTGTAAAAGGAGTTATTTTCTCTCACAACTTCTTCCAAAGTCATGTTTCCAGTGCAAATGTTTCTTCTGAGTCACCTCCAGCTGGCAACTCTGATTTGCTTCTACTCCTAACTTCTCTTTTTCTCCTATTCTTGTATGCTTCTGTTCTGTTACAGGCTGGACATAAACCAACCAGCCCTGAGATCCATTAGTTAAATAGATCCATTCATGCCCTAGTCCTGATGGGTCTCATAAATCCTATTATTTATCTGATATGCTTGTTTGCTGTAAATTTTTTTCTTACATTTTTCTAAAATACTATTATCTCCATGGCCTACTGCTTTAAAACCTTAATGATTTTCCTACAACAGTAGGATCAATATTAGGCTCCTTAGCCTGATCTAGTCTAGCCTTCATCTGTTTGATGTTAGTTACCCAGATGACCCCTTTCTTCCAAAGGGCTATGTTTCCACTGTCCATACTTGGTTCATTCCTGCCTTAATTTGTTCCATGCTTCTGATTGGAACCTCTACCTTCCTCTGCCCACCCATTTACCCCATATCCATTCTTCAAACACCCTCGGAAATTTGCTGTGACAATTGGGTCTGGAGGGAGTGCTACTTCTTCTGAATTCTTAGTCCTCATTGGAAGAGCTAGTCATTTAATACCAAGTCCCGTGTTTACTTATGTGGTTATTTATCTTTTCATAGCTTGTCTATATAGTCTCACCCTAATTATATGTGCTCCTTGAGGGCACAAGAACCATATCTTGTTTTTCTTGCATTCTTCTCTACCTTTACCACAACATGTAGACGCTGCTGAATCAATATTTGTCGAATGACTCTATGTTCAGATGACAGTGTTTTGGAAGAATTTGCTGATCTAAGTTGGCATACTGGCCCTACCCCCAATGAAGAGTTGTCCAATATACTTGGATTTTACCTAAAATTCATCTGGGGATTATTACTGAACTAGGGAATGCTCCAAGACAATTTCAAAAGCAGAAACCAGGGGGAAAGAATGGGGTAGCAAATAAGTACATTTAGATAGTACCACGGAAAATAAAACAGAATTATATTGTTCTGTGCATGCATACATGTATGTCATAGTTATTTACTCACCACTTTAAAAAATAATCTGGTAAAGCCATCTTAACCAGGGATGCACTTCATAATCACCTGGTAAGCTTCCCAAAATATGTACACATGCCCAAGTCCCACACCAGCATGTCTGATTAAGTGTGGGGACTCAGGTGGATCTTGGACATGCATATTTTGGGAGAAATATCCTGAATACTGATGACACACATCTCTGGTTAAGAAGCACTAATCTCTGAGAAGAGATGACTGCTGTTCAAATCTACTAAATGAGCAAGACAACACAATTTTGGAGCTTATAGATATAGGGCCCCAATGGAAAGATTCTGTAGTTTTTTTTTTGTTATGTAAGTACTGCTTTAGAAACCATAGCATCCCTCCAGGGGAATTGATTTCATCTGTCAGCAGCATAGAATGCACCAAGATGCATGCCAAACAGTGCTTATAACCATCTGCTGGCATGTCCAATTTTGGGCACACCCATTTAACACAGAAGGACTGAGTAGGAGAAGCTGTTCAACAAGTAATGTGTTGAAACATTGATGTGAAATTTTTTTTCTTCATGCTGATGTCAGCATTTACAGCTGTATTTGTTTTGATGAATATGTCTTCCAGAAGCATTTCAATCTTTATTAGAAATTGAAACAGAGATTTTCAAGAGGGAGTAAAGAATTTATAAAAATGAGATGTCATGTGAGACATTTTAGGAGAAACTGGTTCTGACTGTGGGAGTCATTTAACTGGGGGATCAGGTTTTGAGGCTTCACCTTCCTCCTCTAACAGTATCTGGATAACATAAAAGTAAATATCTGAAATGAAGATATCTGCAGGGTGACACAGGAAGGGGCAGAGATAAATTTTCAGAGTAAAATGCTTTCCTCTCAATCGTGCCCTATTTATGCTCATTAGTTTTGAATATTGTGCCGTAGGTTTAATAGCACACATCTGGGAGTAAATATTATGTGTGGCTTTCATTTCAGCAGTCTCTATTTGATTGGACAGATAAATCTCCCACACGATAACCTGAAAATGTAGGGGAAGGAGCAGTCATGCTTCACAGATTAGTGCTAATTTATTTGGATTGAAGTTTTATCCGTGTGGAGACTTGCTATAAGATGCGGATCCAAGATTGTCTTTTGTTTAGGAATTCCATTTTAGACTTGATGCTGGTTAAAATGACCCCCAATGCTTCTGTTTCTATATGCTTCTGTTAGTGGTAGCACAGTGACCAAAATCTGGGAACCTTTTGAAATTGGGTCTTCATTTCTGCAAAGAAGGTCTTCTTAATTTGTGATTCCATTGAACTAAGGATAACTCAGCATGAGAAACGAGTGGCCTAACCAGTTGCCTTCATGCTACCAACTTGGTCACTGCTTTTATTCGTTAGCTGTTTTATTTGGACAAATCAGGAGTGCTGTCTGTGACTTCAATACAAAAGTGGAGCCTGATAATTGAGAGGCGAAAAGGATTGGGGTTGTACAGGAAGCAACAAGTTGAGTCTCATATTTCTTTATTTCAGATCAGTCTTTGATCTGAGGAAATTGTCTGGTTTTTATAACTCAGTCACCTGTTTGGGAAAAAAAATCAACTGCATATTTTTGAACTGCTTTAGAATCTTCCATATTCCACGCTAATGATGGACAAACTTGCCAAAAAACAATTCAGTTTTGATGATTTTCTCCATTAGATCATGACGTGAGCATCTTTTACAAAGTTCACCATCAAAGTTATGCTGGAGATTGATGCAGTTTCAGAACAGGAAAATAAGAAAAGTGATGTCTTCATTTTATCAGCACTGGGATACATGATCGGCAGTGTGTCAATACTGATCATAAGTTTGAAAAAACAATCATAAATTTGGGGACAACTACTCAGGCCTTGAATAGTATAATGTTGAGTTGTTTTGTTGCTGTAAAGGTGGTGATTATTTTTCATTAATACAAAATGATTCCTGGGTTGGTGAACAATTTTCATCATTAAAAGTCCAGAGTTACTCTGGCCTCATTATTGTTCAAATTTGGTGTTGAAGCTATTCTTGACTATTTCCAGGGGTTTTAAATCGGTGGGTTGTATTCAGGTCAGTTTTGACATTGGAACAGGAGTCAGGAAACTTTTCCTGTAAATGGCTAGAAAGTAAATATTTTAGGCCACATGAGCCTGGTGACAATTACAACTCTGCTCTTATACCACAAAGAGCCCTAAACAATGCAAATGTGCATGGCTGGTTTTCAATAAAACTTTATTTACAGATATTGAAGTTTGAAGTCATCATTTTCAAGTGTCATGAGGCATTATTCTTAATTTTTTTTTTCTCCCAGTAATTTAAACATTTTACAACTATTCTTAACTTATGGGCTATACAAAAACAGATGGCCTCTGGATTTGGCTGGTGAGCCATCATTTGCTAAGTGCTTTAGAATTATAGTAATATTAACAGTTCTTTCAGTGTTTCAAGAAAGAGAATGTGTTCTTGTAGCACCAGGCACAGTAATTCATTGCTCAGAGTGTTGCCATGTAATAGAAGCATTATGACAGTTCTGTAATTAGTCCTGAGACATGGTGCCTTAATGCAGTTACATTTGGCTTAATCAAGCCCTCTTTGAACTTATTAGTATTCTTAGGCAGTGTCGCTTTCACTACAAACATTATGAAGATTGATGAACCTGACTATAGGCAGTCTATTCTTTTGCCTTGAATAAGCTCTTAAAACTTTTCTCCCTCTTTCCACTCCAGACCTACCATCTGTAGCAAGTTAACTCGGGTTTTCCAATTAAATCAAGCCTCTCACATTCCTTGATGGCATATGGCTAGGCCTCTAATCCATGTGTACTGGATAATTAAGGAAAACATAGTTTTTCTAAAAATATCAAAGAGGCTGTACTTTGGTCAAGCTGGCTTCATACTCAGTATTGTTGGTCAGTTTTCTTTAAATATTCAGTTTCTTAAGGCTCTGTAGCCCGACATTCCGAGTTCCAATAATTTTGTTCAACATGGAGTTGGAGAGTGATGAAAAGGACAGAGAATAGCCCTGGCCAGGTGGCTCAGTTAGTTGGAATATCATCCTGTACACCAAAAGGTTGTAGGTTCAGTTCCAGTCAGGGCACATATCTAAGATTGCAGTTCAATCCCCAGACGGGGCATGTATGGGATGCAGTTTCTCTCTCATATTGATGATTCTCTCTCTCTTCCTTCCTCTCTCTCTAAAATCAATAAACATCTGCTGGTGAGGATGAAAAAAAAAGGGTAAATTGAAGAATAACTGAATTTATATTACATAGGCAATATATAAAATATTTGTAAATTTTAGAGAAAAATCCTCCAAAGCCTACCAAGCAGAAATTAATACTTTAATCTTTTCTACTTATACAAGATTGTAGTCTACATATATGCCCACACAAATATACATACATGCTCTGTATCTAAGTTTGGTGCATGCCCTTCTCGAAACTTTTTTTTTATAGAACACACCTCATCAGTGTGTCTGAAGAAGACTATAGAAACATTGTGTTTTGTGCTGTCTTCCTGATCCATAAGTCACTATTCTCTGAATGGCAATACAGTCAGTTGTGCTATAATATGATGTATACATTCCACAAAATTGCATAACAAAACAAAACAACACATGGCTTATGAGTAAAATGTGTCAGGACACAACACTCACAAATTTCATCAGTGACATTAAAAAAAGAGTTAAGAACCTAGTAAAAACAGGTGAGTGTTATACATGTTAAATGGTTAAAAAATAGAGTTTACCTTGATATTTGCTTGTAAATTGCTGCTGGGTACTAGTTTGCTAGAGCTGCCATAACAAAATCCCATAGACGGGGTGGCTTAAACAACAGGAATTTGTTTCTCACAGTCTAGAAGCTGGAGGCCCAAAATCAATGTGTCACAGGGTTAGTTTCTCTTGATACTTTTCTCATTGGCCACCTTCTCCCTGTGTCCTCACATGTTTTTTTCTCTGTACATGCTCACTCTTGATGCTCCTTCTCATAAGGACACCAGTCATATTGGACTAAGACCCCAAACTTAGAATCTCATTTAACCTCAGTTGCTTCCATAAAGACCCTATTTTCAAATACAGTCACATTGGACTTCAGGGCTTCAATGTATGGACGTTGGGAGGCACAATTCTGTCTGTAACAGTATTGGAAGGGTTACAGCTCATAATTTCTCTGAAGCAGAGAAAGGAACATGATCCAAAATCGGAGAGCAAGTTGTGACACCAGATGGGTGTGGCTTGTAGCACGTGTGAATTGAGGTGGCTTGGAGATGTTTGAGAGGGGTGTGTGTGTTTTGTCTATTCCTGCACTGCTCAGGTTAATTCAGTGTAGTTCTCTGCCGTTACCCAGAGCTTCTGGCAGATGAAATCACGTATAAGCAATTATGAAATTTTTGTTATACTCACATAACACTGAAAGGCATTCGTGGTTTCACAACAAGCTTTGCAGCAAGATTAATGGGACAGGGTAGTGTGTGGTGGAGGAACTCTGGAGCCCAGCGGTCCGAGTTCCAGTCTTCTCTCTAGGAAAAACCTCTAGAGTCTAGGGTATTTGGGACAGATGTTTCCTCCCCCCCCCCCTCACAATTTCAGTTTCTTTCTTTGTCCAATGGGCAGGTAGTGCCTGCCTCATAGGGTCATTGTGGAGGCTAAATAAATGAGTTACCATCTATATAATGTAGAAAAGTGTGTGGCACACATAGGGGTAGTGAATGTTAGGTACTGTCAACACCATCACACAGCCAGTTGTTAGTCAAGCTGGTGTAATAGGAGCAGCAGCAAATAGCTAGTATTGTGTCAAATCCGTGCCCTGGCAGTGTGGCACCCACCCGCCCTCCCTCTCATAGGACACTACCTACCACAGGCAGCTCTGGTGTTCGTCATTTTTGGAGGAGAGATCCAAGGAGAACAGGGTCTCAATTTACATGAAGTTCTTTAGTTCTGTAGAACCCCAGGAAACAGAACCACGTGACCTTGTAAGGTCACAGGGCTGTTAACATGGACTTTACTTACACACAAGAAAAAAGATGCCAAACACGTCTGGGTTCAGAAGGCCAGAGCTCTGGGCTTGCTGTTGTGGAGCGACATGATAGAAGTCGGTGAGAAAGGGTTTCTTATTTCATTAGGGACCTGTGCCCACTGTGCCTGCAAAGGCCAGGGTTTCTGAGGCATCACATGAGAAATGTCAGAACACACAGTGAATGTCTTTGAGCCACAGGGGTTTAAAATTTGCCAGGTGATTCTGCGTAGGACACAGCTTTTCTCTGCCAGGAGGGAGAGGGAGCAAAGCGTGGAGCCCAGCAGGGCTGGCTTTAGTAGAGCCACCTGTGCTAGAGCCAGGACAGTCTGATCAGCTGTGGGAGGGGCTGGCGTGGCCTCTCAGTGTGGGAACTTGAGTTAAATGTAATATTTACTGGTTACCTCCTATGTGCTAAGGAGGCAACTGACCTTGAACAAATTTGAGGCTGGGAATCAAATGCACCTGGCTCATGTCTTAGCTCAAGCTATGGTACCCTTAGCGAGTAATTTAACTTTGCTAGGTCCCAGGGGCCTCTTCTGTAAAGGACAAATGACCCTTCCTCACAAGGTCATTTGGGAATTAAATGAGGGTTATATATAATGTGCGTCTCTCCATGCCTGAGGCTTGCAGAGTTGAACAACCATTTCTGACCTTGTGGGACTAACAAGGGCAATTGATTCTCCTTATTAGTAAAGCTGGTCAAGATGTCAGATAGGGAGCTGTATAAACCTGTGATACTTAAATGAGGTGACTTATTTCTAAGGCCTTTTCCTTATTTCCCTAGCCATGGAGCTTTCTGGGTCTTGTATCTTATGTGCCATCAAGAGAACTAATTTTAGATTGTTGAGAAGGAAACACTTTGTTGCTTCCTCTTGGGAATCTGGTCCAGTTTGCTCTCTCTCTTTCTGTCCTTCTCTTTACCCTGCCTCCTGTTGTTCCAGGGCCAGAGCTTCTGCTTCCCTCTGGCTATTTGCCCTCCTGTGAATAGTTCATGTGGGCCATATCCCTTGGCAAGGGGCAGACAGGAGCCCTAAGAGAATCCTCAACCATGACTAATTTGACTGTAATTGTCTTAAAAGTTGGTGCAGTGCACATGACTCTTGATGTGGAAATATAGGAAGAGTCCTTTGAGGAGTGAATGTTTGTTTATAAAGTTGGTGGTAGAGGAGTGCAGGCATGTGGACAAAATAGCAGGAGGCCCAGCCATTTCCTCTTTGGGAAGATTTGAGCAGATTCCAAGTGACTATTGGTGAAGCAGATCTTTGGGGTTTCTCTTGTTAATGTAAAAAACCATTGAAACCTGTAAAGAATTTTAGGGAGTTTATTTGAGCCAAACTGTTGACATATACCAGGAAGCAGAGCCTCAGTGAATTGAGATAATGCTCTGAAAAATGGTGGGTTACATTTGTATTTATACATTGCAATCGAAAGAGGGACATAGGTGGGTTATATGAAATTCATTGGTGATGGATTAAGGAGGTGGGATAAAGCAAAGTAGTAAGAAATCCCTGGGATTGGATAAAAAGTAAAATGATGGACACATATTTAGATGAGTGCAGGAACAATTAACATGATAATGAAGGAACTTGTGGTGTCTGTCCTGGAACCCAGCACATTTTGTTGTGCCCCAGGGACTCCAGAAAAAGGGAAGTTACAAATTACCCAGACATCTCACAGATATGTTATCTTAGAGGCAAAAAGGCAAATGGGCTCAGTAAAGATCTAAGTTGATTTTTGTCAGGGAAAATATCGGCTTAGGACATGACTGTTTGTAGTTAAATATTTAATTTTCAGACCATCTTTTGTGGTTATCTTGGGTCTTTGAGTTTGCACTACTGCCACACAGGCCTCCCCTGAGCTTGTCAGGTTAGCATGTGGCTCCTTTCGTCCACACTCTGTAGGTCTCCCCAAATTGAAATTCATAATCAGATGGGAAACTTAACTAAATGCAATTAAGACCAATTACTTTCATTGTAAATGCAAGTCAAGCTGCTGGCAGTGTCCATTGGGCTGTCTTGACTTGAGAGAATTTAAGAATTGAAGAAAAATGACTTTAAAACCCAGCTGGCATGGCTCAGTGTTTGAGTATCCACCTATGAACCAGGAAGTCAATGTTCGATCAGGGCACATGCCCAGGTTGCAGGCTCGATGGAGGGTGTGCAGGAGGCAGCCGATCAATGACTGTCATCATTGTTGTTTCTCTCTCTCTCTCCCTCTCCCTTCCTCTCTGAAATCAATAAAAAATATATTAAAATGATTTTAAATGTGGACAGTATTTCTTATTTGGCCTATATACCATCTCATAGCAGTTGCTATGTAGAATAGAGATTTTTCAACTGGGGTCCACGAGATTTTTAAAATAAATAGGCAGTACCTTACCTCTTTTCTCTTAAGTTATCAAAACCAAAAATTGACAGCAGCAACACAACAATAGCTGTCCAGTGTGAATGAATTAAAATTACATCTATTTTTTGTCCAATCAGCAAAAATATATTTTCGGTATGCAGCAGAATTTTAGTAATTAGTTTAGATATGTTGTGCGATGAAAAGGTTGAAAATTGCTAATGTGGGAAGTTAATGATACTATTTTTCGAAGGATACATTGCAAATGAGGTGATGGAGCACCATGACATACAAGTTAGTAGCAGAATTGGCATTAAAGGTTAGTGCACAAGTCTTGGACATTCCACTTAATTCTTCAGGGTTCTGATAATATCTGTACCCCTTGTATTTATCCACAGATATAGTGACATTTTATGTTTTCATCTTACATATGATCACATAACATTAGGGTTTTTTTGCAGATGTGCTGGACACGTAATGCTGGTAGGAGAATTAGATCCTAAGTAAGAAGGGGAAAACAGTGTTTACTGAGGTTATTTTTTATTCCGGATACTTCAGTAGTTCTTAACCTTTCTAATGCTGTGACCCTTTAATACACTTCCTCATGTTGGGGTGACCTCCAATCATAAAATTATTTTCATTGCTACTTCATAACTGTAATTTTGCTACTGTTATGAATCGTAACGTAAATATCTGTGCTTTCCGATGGTCTTAGGCGACCCTGCTAGTGGTTCTCAAACCTGTGGATCACAAGACCTTTGTAGTTGATCCTTATCACCAATGTTTGTAGTATGCTGAGTATTTAAAACCTTTTGTACCCCTAAAGAAACTGAAGCAGAGAGATGGAGTAACAACCCATGTCACACAGCTAGTAAGTGACAGAGTTGGAATTTGTACCCAAATCTGCCTAAATCTGGAGGCTAGTGTTATTTCAGCAGCACAATGTTAGAGAAAGCTCAAGAACATGGAATATTCCTACATTCAGAGCAAACATGGAAGGGGGGCTTTATGGTGTTTTGCACATCCTGGTCCCCTTTCTGTTTCCTGTTCCCCTGCAGTTAATGAGGGACTAGGATTCCATGTTGTTGCTTTCCCCTTGGTCCGCTGACTGCACTTTGAGTCATTCTCTACTAGTGCACTTGGAAACTTGCTATTTTCACTCTTTGGGTCTCTCTCCACTATTAAGCTGTCTACTGCCTTGGCTGCTG
>PVJN01047270.1:0-16090 GCA_004026805.1 Lasiurus borealis
TACCCCCCTCCCCCACCACTGGCCTGATCACTCACAACTGCCATCCCATCCTGGCCTGATAACCCACAACCACCCTCCCCTTTTGGTTCCTAATTGCCTCTACCTTGGCCCAACCACCATGGCGTTGTCCAGAAGAACGTCTGGAAGGTCTCCCAGTCCAATTAGCATACTATCCTTTTATTAGTATAAACAGAGGCCTGGTGCACAGGTGGGGACAGACTGGTTTGTACTGAAGGGTGTCCTGGATCAAGGTGGGGATACCCTTGGAGGGAGGGGCAGCCTGGGCAAGGGGCCTATGGTGATCTTCAGGTTGGCCATGCCCCCATTGGGATAGGGGTCCCCGCTTGGGATGGTGCCATCCTGGGTGAAGGGCTGGGGCAGTTTTCAGGCCAGCCATGTCCTCATGGGGTGAAGTTCCTGCTGGGGGGGGGGCGTGGCCAGCCTGGGTGAGGGGCTGATGGCTGTTTGCAGGATGGCCATGCCCCCCAGCAGGGACCCTCACCCCATGGGAACATGGCCAGCCTGGATAAGGGGCTGAGGGCCATTTTCAGGCTGGTCATGCCCCCCAGTGAGAACCCTCACCCCAATGGTGGCATGGCTAGCCTGGGTGAGGGGCTGAGGACTGTTTGCAGGTCCCTCCCTTGGCAGCCACCCAGGCTTACCCAAGCCTCCTGCACACTGAGGCTGACCCTGTGGCTGTCACCCACAGGCTCCTTCTTCAGTGTCTAGCCAGGGTGGGCAGGAACCTTGGTTCGCCCCTAGTGACCCAAGCGGCCCACTTGCTCTGGCTTGCTCCATGGCTGCTACCCATAGGCCCCTCCTTCAGTGGCCAGCCCAGGTGGGCAGAAAGCTTGGCTTCCTCCATCTCTGGTGGTGACCCAAGCCTCCTGTCCACTCCACCTGGCTCCATTCCCGCCATCATCTTTGTCCCACTAATTTGCATATTCCCTTCTAATTGGCTGTGAGCATCACAGAATGACAGTCAATTACCATATTTCTCTCTTATTAGTGTAGACTAGGAAGGTTGCTATGAGGATGCAATATGGCAATGAATGAAAAAGTGCACTGAAAATGTGTTACACAGTGCTAAGAATTTCTTTGGATCTCAGTTTACAAGTTGCTTCCTCTGGGAAACTTTCCTTAACCTACCAAATGGATAAAAAGCTCCTGCCCCTGGTACCACAGGACCCTGTGCTCTTTATCTGGTCACCTGTCACACTGTATTGAAACTGCTTGTCAATTTCTCCCTTGCCCCAGTAGGCCCCTAAGAACTCCAAGAGGGTGGGTAATATATTGCTTACTTGTTGCTTTTCCACCATCAAGCACATAGCTGCTGCCAAATCTAGCATTGGTGCACTTTTAATTCGTTCAATGAATACATGGATTAATGAGGAGATTCATAGAAGTTTTTAAATGTGCTTTATGTGATTGCTTGTATGCATATGGTCCTGATTCTGAGTTTATGACAGCATTCCCAATGTTTGGTACTTGAAACTTTGGCCAAGTAAGATGTTACATAAAATACTAATTCTTTGGTCAAGTAAATTTGGGAAAGACCAATTTCTATATATCTCTGCAACCCAGAAATTCACAGTGTATGTTTATATATTACGTCTTAAGAGAAGTCTTGCTATAAAGACACTTAGTTTATGTGAACATAGTAATTTCCAAATGAATTATATCCGAGTATACCTTTTCCTATATCATCAGGCACTTTTTGGGAAGTCCTGGCCTACAGGGAACTTGGGTGCTGAGCAAATTTTCCCCTTGGTTTCTATCCCAGTTCTTCTCCAACCACTTAAAATACACAGCCAAGGGTCAGGAAAGACATGCCTACTGATATGGACCTAAAGGCAACATAGAGATAGAACCTTCGAGAAAACTGGTAGATACTGACCAAAAGTATTTTGACAATGACTGCAAATGTCCTAATTATCAGAACACCTGAAAGCTTTCACTGTTCTATATACACATATCATTGCAGTTGTTCTTTTTCTTCCCTCCTTTTCTCCTACTCCATCCACTATCACCTCCATCTCCAACTTTACCATAACTACCTTCACCATCTGCACCATTAAAACTCATGGCACACTGTCTATGCCAGATGGTTCTAAGTGAGCTTCCTGTATTAATGTATTCAAGTCTTATAACCACCTTTTGGCAGAGGTGGTTGTAGAACTTGAATACATTAATAAAGGGGAAACTGAGGAGTAGAGAGGGTAAGTGCAATTCTTGTTTTGGAAGATGGATAGGCCATTGTACAGATTTATACTAAGAAATTTTACTGATTAAGAAATTGAAGTTCTGGATGTTTAAGTGGCTTGTTCAGGTAGAACACTAAATACAGAACCATGTCTGTCAGATTCTAGTGCAAACTCTTCCTAGCAGAGCAGGCAGCCTCCTGGGTTTAATAATGTTTTGTATTTGTGATTTTATAGTTTATAAGCACTTCCATGTCCTTAATTCTATTTAAATCTCCTAACAATGCTTTAGACAGATTACTTATCCATTTTATAGGTACTGAAATTGAATTTCAGAAAGCTACTACCAGTAATAATAATGGAGACAAAATTAATCCCACTTTTGACAAATGGATCGCTCAAGGCAAAAGAACTCCGAAAGGGTAGATCTCGGGCTCAGACACAGTCTTCTGATGTCAAGTCCAGAGTCTGCCACACCCTCCAAAGACCAGTCTCTCCAACAAGTCCTTAGCAAGAGTGGCCCAGAGGCAGCAGAGGAGGGAGGTTTACAACACCACCTCGGCATGTGGTTGGTGTGGTTTTTAAAGTGACTCAACATCTTCCATTAATTAGTGTTCCTGTTACCATGGTAATGGCTTATTATTGCTAGGCTGATAAGATGGCCCAGTCAAGAATATTATCTTCCTCTTTTTCCCTCGCACTCTCCAGCAACATTTTATCTCTTTTTTTCCCCTCTGATCATCTAACATAACTGACCTTTCTGTTTCAAGGTATGATGAGGCGATCCTAAAGCAGGAATCCCTGTTGGATCTCTGGTGATAATCTTTAGGATTTTTTTCCCTTTTGCTCAGAGCAGAGGCTCTGTTGAATCAACTTGATTCAAATTTCATCTCTTGACATTTATCAGCTCTCTGGTCATGAACTAGTTAAGTATCTTCCCTGGGCCTTGTTTTTCCATCTGGAATAAGAAAGTTTAACAGGCAAGGTTATGTGGAGAATGTGGTGTAACAAACAGGAAGATGCTAGCACAGAACATGGAATATAGTGGTGACACAATAAATGATAGCAGTTGTAACAAGTAAAATAACAGCAATAATTATTATTTACAGAGAGATGAGAAGAAACAGAGATGTAGGGTTGGCAGTTAAAGTCATTTTACTTTCATTCATTCATCAAGTATTTTAATTTGTTTTCCATAGAAAGCATCCTTTTTCTTTATAGTTTTTAACCCAAGATAAAGCATTCACTTATTTGTTTATTTACATACTATAGACCCCGAGAATGAAATTCATGCGTGGAGGTGTGTGTCTCTCAGCCCAGCTTGAACCTACTCTAATCTGGGACCCCTAAAGGGATGTCTGACTGCCCGTTTAGGCCCGATACAGCCTAAATGGGCAGTTGGACATCCCTCTCACATTCTAGGACTGCTGGCTCCCAACTAATCATCTACCTGCCTTTCAGATGGCTCTGAACCACTTCTGTCTGACAGCCTGATCACCCGCTAACCACTCCCCTGCCAGGCTGTTTGCCCCTAACTGCCCTCCCCTGCAGGCTTGGTCACCCCTAACTGCTCTCCCCTGTAAGCCTAGCCTCCCCTCCAACTGCCCTTCTCTGCAGGCCCGGTTGCCCCCAACTTCCCTCCTCTGCCAGCCTGGTCCCCCGCAACTGTCCTCCCCTGTAGGCCTGGATTCCCCACAACTGCCCTCCCCTGCTTATCATCTTGTGATGGCTATCTTGTGTCCACCTGAGGGCAGCCATCTTGTGTATTGGAGTGACAGTCAATTTGCATATTATCCTTTTAGATAGGATTAGATAGGATAGAGGCCTGGTACATGGGTGGGGGTTTGCTGGTTTTCCCTGAAAGGTGTCCCAGATCAGGGTGGGGGTTCCCTTGGGGCATGGGGCAGCCTGGACTAGGGACCTGTGGTAGTTTGAAGGCTGGGCACACCCTCTAGCAACCCAAGTGGAGGCCCTGGTATCTGGGATTTATTTATCTTCTATAATTGAAACTTTATAGCCTTGATTGGAGGCCTGGGCCTGCCAGGGCAGGCAGAAAGCAGGTTTCCTCCATTGCCAGGGACAACCCAAACATCTTGCTCTCTACTGCTCTGTGACTGCTGCCATTTTTGTTGGGATTGATTTACCTTTTAAAATTGAAACTTTGTAGCCTTGGGCAGAGGCCTTGGCCCTCTACTGCAGATGGAAAGCTTGGCTTCCTCCATTGGCCAGGGCAACCCAAGCCTCCTACTCTCTCTGTGGCCACAGCCATTTTGGTTGGGTTAATTTGCATACTCGCTCCTGATTGTCTGGTGGGTGTGGCTTGTAGGTGCAGCAGAAGTATGGGCAATTTGCATGCTACTCCTTTATTACATAGGATTAAGATTTTTATTGATTTTCAGAGAGAGAAGGAGAGGGAGTGAAACATCTATCAGTTGCTTCCCATACAAACCTACTGGAGATCAAGCCCACAACCCAGGCATGTGCCCTGACAGAAATCAAACCAACAACCTGCAGATGCACAGGATAATGCTCAACCAACAGAGCTGCATCAGCCAGGTCAGTGATTATTTATTCTTAACTGTCTCTCCACTCAACTGTAAATGCAGTAAGAGTTGGGATGATATTTATTTTGCTCATCACTGTGCCTAGGTGGATATTTGTTGAATGAATGGACAAATGTTTACCAAGCAGTTACTCTATCTCAATCTCTGTCAGGCACTAGAATCATGGAAGTAAGTAAAGTAAGATTCTTACATGAGGGATCTGTAAAAACTGACCTAAGTGAAGGAAATGGGGTATTCATCCCTAATTTCAAAATTCCCAAATGGTTTTGTATAAGTCCAGAAACATCAATGGAATTAAATCCTCTGCAATCTAGAACAGAGCACTGATGTGGGGGCAAAGTGGGGGGATGAGGTGGTGGGAGGCAAGGATGTTGTTACGGACATCTCAGTGTTCTAAGCCCCAATGAATCACACAATCAGACATTCCCTTTGAAATGTATAGATGAAAAAGAAAGAAAAAAGAGAAAGAGAGGAAAGACCTTTCAGAGGACTTGCTCACTGACTCCTCCCAGAACAGTCTGATCCCCTCTGCCTGTGAAGCAAGAGGTCAGATTCCCACATGGGAAATCCATCTTCCAGAATCCCCGGATAGAATTTCTAGTTCACTGGTGGCACAACACGAAGGCCATTTCCAGACATGGAGGCGTTGGAAAGAGGCCTGGGCTCCCCACCCCACTGTACGCAGTCAGGCCAAGTTGATTCCCTCAGGAGCAAGCAGCACTAGAGGTCAGGCAGAGCCCTCAAACCTGACCTTCATGGTCTGGATCTCCCATTTGAAGCTATATTATTATTATTATTATTTTTGATTTAATAAATCTTTTTTGTTCAGACTATTACAATTGTAACTCTTTTCCCCTCCATAGCTCACCTCTACTCAGCTCCCACCCCTCCCTCTGCCCTTATCTCCTCCTACATTGTCCTCATCATAGGTGTATGATATTTGTCCAGTCTTTCCCTGCATCCCTTTCAGCCCTTTCCCCCTGAGAATTGTCAGTTCACTCCCTTTCTATTCCCCTGATTTTATTATATTCACCAGTTTATTCTGTTCATCAGATTTTTAATTCACTTGATTTTTAGATTCACTTGTTCAAAGATATGTATTAGTTGTTCATAATTTTTACCTTTACCTTTTTCTTCCTCTTCCTCTTCTTTAAGAGTACCTTTCAGCATTTCATACAATACTGGTTTGGTGTTGATGCACTCCTTTAGTTTTTTCTTATCTGTGAAGGTCTTTATCTGCCCTTCAAATCTGAATGATAGCTTTGCTGGATAGAATATTCTTGGTTGTAGGTTCTTGCTATTCATCACGTAGAATATTTCTTGCCACTCCCTTCTGGCCTGCATAGTTTCTGTTGAGAAATCAGCTGACAATTGTATGGGTGTTCACTTGTAGATAATTAACTGTTTTTCTCTTGCTGCTTTGAAAATTCTCCCTTTGTACTTTGCTCTTGGTATTTTAATTATGATGTGTCTTGGTGTGGTCCTCTTTGGATTCCTTTTATATGGGGTTCTATGTGCTTCCTGGACTTGTAAGTCTATTTCTTTTACCAGGTGGGGGGAGTTTTCAGTCATTATTTCTTCAAATAGGTTTTCAGTATTTTGCTCTCTCTCTTCTTCTGGCACCCCCTTAATTCTGATGTTGGTATGCTTGAAGTTGTCCCAGAGGCTCCTTACACTATCTTCACATTTTTGGATTTTTTTTCTTTTTCTCTTCCGGTTGAGTGTTTTCTGTTTCTTTGTATTTCAAATCTTTGACTTGATTCTTGCATTTCTCTAGTCTGTTGTTAGGTATCTGTATAATATTTTTTATTTCAGTCAGTGTATGCTTAATTTCTAGTTGGTCCTTTTTCATCTCCTCTTGGATCTAAATTTATCCATCTTTTCTAGGAAATTCTTGAAAAACCTTGTAACTGTGGTTTTGAACTCTATATGCAGTTATTTGTTTTCTTCCATTTCTTTCGTTTGTGATCTGTTCCTTTGTCTCTACATTTTTGCTGCTTCCCTGAGTTGGTAGAGTAGCTTTGTGTGCTAGTTGTCCTATATGGCCCAGTACCTCCACCTCCCCAGTTACCTGAGGTGGACTCTCTTGGTACAGCTCTTTGTGGACTGTGTATACACCTTCATTGTAGTTAAGTATTGATTGTTGTTGGTATCACTGGGGGGAATTGCCCTCCAAGCCAATTGGTTGTGATGATTAGTTGTGTCTATACTGGGATAACTTCTGTGCAGGAGTCAGCCTTATGATACAAGACTTGCACAATTGCAAAAGCCTTTGTGTTCAGCTTGGATGGGCTGAGCTGACAGCCTTGGCTTCCCGTAAACCCTGCCCTACACGGCCCCTGGGTCTCAGTGTCCCTCAGTAATCACAGAAGCACTCTCTGCGCACTCACGCTCGCACGCCTCCAGACCTCTGCCTTTCCGGCTCCCCTGACTTTCTGTGCACTCTGGGGACCAGTATCAGTCTGGGTCCCCAGGGTCTCATCCAAAGCTAGGGTACAGTGCAGTTGAAGCTAGATTTTAGCGCAGTTGGGAGGTTCTGTCTCTCTCCGCTAGAGGAAGCCAGACAGGAACTCCACTGCCCGTCCTCTCTACATGCATTTCTCTGTACCTAAGCTTCCTGCAGCTCCTCTGAGTCTCTGTGAATCCCTCTCTTTCCTACTAGTTGTAGAATTTAAACTCAGCCAGCTTTCTTGTGGTTTTGGATGGTGTCTGTTCTGTCTTTTAGCTGAAGTGTATTTTTAAATTAAATCTTTATTAATTCAGATTATTACATTTGTTTCTCCTTTTCCCCCTCCATAGCTCCCCTTTACCCAGCTCCCACCCTTCCCTCTACCCTTACCTCTCCCCCATTGACCTCATCCATAGGTGTATGATTTTTGTCCAGTCTCTCCCTGCACCCACCTCAACGCTTTCCCTCTGAGAATTATCAGTCCACTCCCTTTCTGTGCTCCTGATTCTATTATATTCACCAGTTTATTCTGTTGATCAAATTTTTAATTCACTTAATTTTTAGGTTCACTTGTTGATATGTATTTGTTGTTCATAATTTTTATCTTTTACCTCTTTCTTCTTTCTCTTCTTAAAGAGTGCCTTTCAGCATTTCATATAATACTGGTTTGGAGTTGATGAACTCCTTTAGCTTTTTCTTATCTCTGAAGCTCTTTATCTGCCCTTCAATTCTGAATGATAGCTTTGCTGGATAGAGTATTATTGATTGTAGTTTCTTGCTATTCATCAGGTTGAATATTTCTTGCCACTCCCTTTTGGCCTACATAGTTTCTGTTGAGAAATCAGCTGATAATCGTATGGGTACTCCCTCATAGGTAATTAACTGTTTTTCTCTTGTTGCTTTTAATATTCTCTCTTTGTCTTTTGCTCTTGGTATTTTAATTATGATGTGTCTTGGTGTAGTCCTCTTTGGATTCTTTTTATATGGAGTTCTGTGTGCTTCCCAGACTTGTAAGCCTGTTTCTTTCAAGAGATGTGGGAAGTTTTCAGTCATTATTTCTCCAAATAGGTTTTCAGTATGTTGTTCTCTCTCTTCTGGCACCCCCACAATTCTGATGTTGGTACGCTTGAAACTGTCCCAGAGGCTCCTTACATTATCTTCACATTTTTGGATTCTTTTTTCTTCTTGCTTTCCCAGTTGAGTGTTTTCTGATTCTTTAAATTTCAAATCTTTGACTTGATTCTTGAATTCCTCTAGTCTGCTGTTAGGTCTCTGTATAGTATTTTTTATTTCAGTCATTGTATGTTTAATTTCTAGTTGGTCCCTTTTCATCTCTAGTTGGTCCTTTTTCATCTCTAGTTATTCCTTTTTCATCTCCTCTTGGGTCTCCCTAAACTTATCCATCTTTTTTAGGATATTTTTCAGAAACCTTATAAGTGTGGTTTTGAATTCTATATCCAGTCATTTGTTTTCCTCCATTTCTTTTGTTTGTGATCCCTTACCTTGTCTCGGCATTTTCACTATGACAGGAGAACTTCTGTGTTAGATTCAGACTTAGATACAAGACTTGCAAAACTGCAAAAGCCTCTCTGTTAAGCTTGGGAAGGGTGCAGTCTCAGGGCTTAATGGACTGCCTTGCCTTCCAGTTCGCCCCATCCTACACAGATCCTTGGTAATTGCTGGAGCAGTCCCTCTGTGTGTGCACAGTGCCTCTAGACCTCTGCCTTTCTGGCTCCCCTGCGCTCTGGGACCATATGAGTCTGGGTCCCCAGGATCTCGCCCAAAACAGGTTTTGTGGAGTTAGAAGTGGCACAGTTGGGAGACTCTGTTTCCCGCCCACTTGTGAAAGCCAGAGGCACAATCAGCAGTCGGTCTTCTGCAAGCAGTGCTGTGCGTGCCACCAGACTTCTGCTCTTTCACAGCTCCCCTAAATTTCTGTGCACTTCTCCCTTTTCACAGTCCACCCCGCCCCCAATATGAGTTTTAGCTGGACCTGGGTTTCAGTGTCGTAGGATAAGAGGTTCAGTGCAGTTGGGAGTCTCCATCTCCCACCCACCAGAGAAAGCCCCAGATACTCTGGCACCCACTCTCTCCATGCGTGAGCTGTACCTCAGCTTTTTGCAGCTCCTCTGGGTCTCTGTGAGCCCCTCCCTTTTCTTCTAGTTGTAGAGTTTCCACTCAGCCAGCTCTCCTGTGGTTCTGGATGATGTCAGTTTTATCTTTTAGTTATAGTTTTGAAATTGTTGTGCGAGGCAGCAGTGTAGGTGTTTACCTATGACGCCATCTTGAATTCTCCTCATATGTCTAGCTGTAGTTTTGAAATTGTTGTGCGAGGCAGCAGTTAGGTGTTCACCTATGCTGCCATCTTGGTTTTTCCCCTGAAGCTTTTATATTATTGCATTAAGTATTAGCATTAGTTGCTTTAGCATATTTTGGGTTATTTCCTTTGAAACAATCTAAACCAGTGATCAGCAAACTCATTAGTCAACAGAGTGGCAAACCATGGCTCATGAGCTGGAAGTGACTCGCAAGC
Source organism: Lasiurus borealis (assembly GCA_004026805.1). Taxonomy (NCBI): domain Eukaryota; kingdom Metazoa; phylum Chordata; class Mammalia; order Chiroptera; family Vespertilionidae; genus Lasiurus; species Lasiurus borealis. Next base: position 9,748 of record PVJN01047270.1, read on the forward strand.
TGCAGTTTGCTGATCACTGATCTAGATCAATGCTTCTCATGTCCCGCTGCCATGCCATGGGGATAGGGAGTGACAGGAGAAGCAAGAGTCATGGTTCACCTTTGATCTGTTTTATATATTGGCTTTTCAAACATTCTACTACTTGACATTTTTTGAAAATCGCACCAGATTCTTTCAATTGAAAGATGAGGAATTGGAGGCCCAGAAACATAGACCTCTTCCCCAGGTCACACAGTAAGTGGTTTGGTAACTGATTTAACATGAAAGACCAGGAAGCTTATCTTAGACAAATGAGAATAACTGAGAATCAGAAGTGTGGGTCCAGGTGTTTTCAGAAATGCCGCTAATACTAGGGGGTCTGGGATTGGAGTTTACCTATTATAGATGTTCCATTCACAGGGGTACCACTACTGTACGTGGACAGCTTTCTATGTAACCCTCACAAGCGGCTGCCTATTTAGCCAGCCCCAGGGAGGTAACAGAGTCTCTGTAACACTTCACATCCCATTCAGTACAACACACTTTTATCCAGCGTCTACTGATGACCGAGGGTGAGGAAGGCTTTGCCCCTTACCTGGCACCTCATAATGGAGTGGGGCAAACATGTCTGAAACACCCTCAGGCAGTGCTTTGGGTAAGCACAGCTGGCAGGAAAGTGTGGTGGTCGGCCTCCCAAGGCCACAGATGGGTTTCTGTATTATCCCAGTGAGCATACTATGGGGTCTGAAGGTCGAGTTCATAGCTCACCAGCCAGGTGACCTTGAGAAAGTGTTTGACCTCTTTGTGACTCAGCTTCCTTATCTGCAAATCATGACTATCAGGACCTCATGGGATTGTTGCGAGGGTTAAGGGTTAATAGACAAAAAACATATAAACAGGTTGGTGCCTGCTCCAGGAGTCCCTTCTGCTATCACTTTTAGGAGCCCCTTGGGGAGAGGTCCCAGCTGCCCACCACACAAGAGGCTGGACTCCCTGTAAAGCGGGCAGTTTCCTAGCTTTCTGAGCATTTACTTGAATCCCCACTTCAGGATTGTCTACAAATTTCTCCACCGGCACCTGGAGCAATTAGGCAGCTTACTGGGATGAACACAACTGCTGTAATTCAATCGGTCAAATCTGGTCTGTCAGAAACCCTCCTTATCAGAGATGCTGACAGATGAAATTGACCCAGCCAACTTGGTAGGAGTTTCCCTCTGATCTATTCCATCCAACACACAGGTTCCTCCAGACCCAGGGTCAGCTGACAGGGAGGAGGGTGTGGAGGGCAGAGGAGGTAGATTATGAGCTGGTGTAAGGTGGGTGGCTTCCATCCAGTAGCTCAGTGGCATTGCTTCAGAAGGTGCGTTCTCCACGCTGAAATTCTCCAACATGGTATGTTACAACAGGCTAGATGCAAATGTGCTCTAGTGACACAGGATAGCTTTCTAGGGGCCTTTAAAGAGTGCTCTTCTTCTATTTCAGGGACTCGTCAAAAATATCAGAGATAAGTAACCAACCTTGATTACTCCTCTCAGGCTGAATTGACAGGCAATCTTTCTTAAGCAGGAAGCAGTATTATCAGCTAAGAAGCACTCCATATTGTTGATTTTTTCAAAAACAAGGTCATTAGCCTACGACTTTTTTAAAAAAAGACAATAGACAGAGTCTGGGGATGTTGGGCAAAGGATGTTCCCTAGACTCCTGATCAAGTTCCTAATTGATTTGTTTATAGCTAACAACCCCTACCCCCAAGCAACTTCAGTCCTTACATATTCAGCTTTCCCTTCTGCTACTCTGACACCCGGGTCCTGCACAGGAGTGAGTGGCTGCCTATATTTATCCCTTTGCCCTCACTCGTACTTCTACCTGTAAAAGCCTTCTACTGCTGCTTCTCTGCTAGTCCTAAGTTAATGTGTCCATATCAAGCCCCACTTCCTACCCAGAACCACCTTCTCTTTCCTGCATGTAGCTGCCACCAGGGAGAGGACTATGTAGTGACATGCTGCAATTTCAGGTTGCCGCGTTATTTATCTAGCCTGACTCAGCTCCCTGAGGTGGGGAACCTGGCCATGCTTGCCTTGTTTTATATTTTTATTTATTTTTTTATTTGTAAAAGACAGTTCACCCTATACACTGCACAGCTTGTACTTAGATATCAACAGCAGAAACAATATGTGCTTGGAGACAGAAAAGCTTGCATTCCAAATCCAGTTTGAATATTAACACCCCAACGTGACTTTGGGTACGTGCTTTGCACTTTCTGCGTCAGTTCCTCATTTGTAAAAATGAAAAACAATTACCTTTTTCTCATAGACTTGTTGTGAGAATCAAGTATGAAGTTTGGCTATTATTTCTGTAAGGAAGCCTCTCCAAGAAGGCCAGAGCCATCAGAGTTCTATAGGTAGCTTTCTTTCTATCTGCTTCGGAAGGGAAATAAAGCTTGGAAAACCGATAACAGATAGAGTAACTCTCAAATAAACACAGGTTCTGAGATGTAGAGATTTAAGTCACATACCTAACACCATTACTTAGAGCTGTGTAGCTTTGGGTAAATCACTTCCCCTCTCTGGGCCCCCATTTCCTCATTTGGAAGATGAGAATAATCACTCACTTAGAATAGTGAGTGGTCCATAGCTCGGGCTCATGAAAGAGGAGTTTCTATTCCTTTTCACTAGGTACTATCTTGAAATGTGCCTGCTCTGCTGGTAATCAAGTCATGACTCCTTAGAGAGGTGGTATATGCCACAAGAGGCTACCGGCCTTAGTACCTAACTGCACATGCTTAGGTCATCTTATCCTTTGGGCTTTACTTACAGAAAGTGGCTGCTCTCCATAACTAGCTACTCCTTCTCCAGTTGGCCTAGCAAATTCTACTCAGGAGAGAGGAAAAGGACTGACTTCTCTTTTAATATTTAAAATCAACCAAAACATTCAGAGTCCAGCCAGGAGAACTGAAACTACTCTAGGTTTCTCAACAGAACATATTTAATGCAAGCAATTGGTTTCATGCATGATGGAGAAAACCAAGAAGCCAAATAGGTGATGTTGAAGCAACTCAGAAATCAAAAAGCTGCTCCTCTTTTAGGGATCAAGGGACAGTGGGAGGCCATGGTGTGACCACAGCCAGGGACTAGACATGTCAGACTGGAGCTAAAACCAAAGAAGCGCTGTGTGACCAGAGCTGGAACCAGAAAGGGAAAGGCAGCTGCTGTCCTCCCCCATGCCCCTACCCCCACCTCCCCCCGGCCCCCGAGACATCTCCTCTCTGCCTATATCTGTATCTCCTATTGGCCCAGCCAGATATAAGAGAGCCTGAGAAATGTAATACACAACAAAGGAGGGGTGAATAAGTTATCTGAGAGCAACTAGGCAAATTATTGGCCCTGCCATCTTTCAATAATATATGTACAGGGTGAAAAAACATGTGATAGTCAGCTAATGATGATAGTGAGCAACATAAATAGTTATCATTTTGTATAACTCTCTAAAAGTTTATTTATACCAACAATTGTGGTAAACACTTTATACATATTGTCTCATTTAATCATCACAACATTTTTAGGAGGTACGTACTTTTAATAGTCATATATATATGACTATTAATATATATATCAATATACATATATATATTTTAACAAATGAGGAAGCCAGCATAGAAAGGTGAAGGGACTGATCTAATCCAAAGCTATTACCCTTGGACGCAGGAATGAAATTCAGATTTGATTTATGGGGTCTTAGAGTCTATGCTCTGAACTGGGGTCCTATGAATAGTACAGTTAAGAGAAAAAGGAAGGGTGTTAGATATGTCAACATAAAACTTCCCATAATTACTGGGAGGAGATTTTAAAGACCTGAATTTCCAGGGCTGAAAGCCTGGAACACTCTGTGAGCATTCAGTTTGCCTTTTAAAAAATGTAGAGATTTAAAAAAAAAACAAAACAAGCACATCACCTAATGTAGTTTATAAAGGTCCATGGCATTCCCTCTTGGAGGCAACAGGGCATTTTTGCTAAGAGGATGCCAAGGTCAATGGCCTCTGTGGCTCGCTGTTTACTGACATTCGATATGCCTCAACATCTGTTGCCCTTCTCGACCGATGGGTGCTTCATCTTAGCACTTCCCTGATGCCAGGCTGGTCAGAAGCCTGAGCACTGAGGCCTCTAAGACACTCACAGGTCTGTGACGCAGCTCTGCTTGTAAAGCTGGCCAAAAGAAGGAATATTGAAGGAAGAGAGGTGGAGGGACATTCGTGGACCACACTGGGTGATCTCAGGTCTACTCCAGGGATAAGGGACATCTCCAGGAAGTTATAAACCTAGGCAATCCACAACCTGAAGTTTTAATACCATGCTCTGGGTTCTTAACAAGGTTAAGAACCTCTGTAACCTTGATGAATCCTCCTGCTTTGTGAAAGTCCATGAAACAATTTCTAGGTTAGCTTTGAAGAGAATGGCAAATATAGAACTTGGTATCAGAGGAAAGGTGGTGACTTTTGGAGAACTGGTATGCCTCTTTGATTTGGTGAACACTGCATGCCTTGACATATTTCCCAGTTTTGTCTTGGCCACCCGGAAGCTCAAAGTAATCCCTTTATTTATGAGTCAGAGACTCACAGACCAAACCTACCTCATGAATCCACTTGGTGGTGGTAGTGGTGGTGGTGGGGCACTCACCAACCCAAGATTAGGACAGCTTAAATTTCAATGTCCTTAGGCAGAGTATACATTCTCCAACCCAGTACAGAATCAAAGCATATGATCCTCTACTGCAGGGATGTGGAACATCCAGCCCGTGGGCCTTACAAGACCTGAAAAATCATTGAGTCTGGTCCTGCCAAAGCATCAGGGGTGAGTTAAGTATGTTTGACCCATAATAGCTGGCTAATTTTTAAGTTGAAAATGTTGTATGGCCCATGAATCCTATCTAATAAAAGGGTAATATGCAAATTAACCATCACTCTATCACAAAGATGGCAGCGCCCATAGCCACAAAATAGCAGTGCTCAGTCCTCTCAACCCTGCCAGAGTCTCCCAGCCTGGGGAGTGAAGAGGAGGGCAGCTACTGAATGCAGGCAGTATGATCAGCCTGGTGAAATGCTTGCTTCATCACCATAGCAATGAGGCAAGCATTCTGTGCCCGAACAGATGGGCCTCTGGGCTGTGGAGAGCCTCTGGGCAGTGGGCATGGAACGGCCAGGCCTGGCAGATAGCTACTGGCACACGGAATCGTGCACAGGGCTACTAGTAATGTTATAAATCCAAATGGCCCTTGGTAGAAAAAAAGATTCCCCACCCTGCTCTGTTGGTATCTTCCTGTTGTATGAATTACCCTGGAACCTGAAGCAATACAAATGCGAGTATCCCCTCCCTCTACTTTACTAGTAAGTGGTTAATGTCTTCTCTTTCTATGTAGTTTCTGTCTTGAGAGTTTTATTTTGTTGTTTTATTCTGCTTCATCACTTATTATAAGCTTGCTCAAATTTTTTGTGGAAGCTGAATATAAAAGATAAACAAATCAACAAATTGATTTCTTCCTTAAGCAAAACTACCAAGATCCATGTAAATAGTTGATTCCCACTGCATCCAAGGACTGATCATTCCTGGTAAGTCACCCTCTTTCCCACCTGCTACAAGAGTTCCACACTTTGAGCCCACACTTCACCATTCCCTCAAGCAGCAGAAGGAATGAACTTCTTCCTCATCATGAGTGAGGGGCCGGGACAGAGCCAAGTGGAGTCAGCCCTATTTCTAGCATCTAATATGTAAATCTAGCTCCAGGTGCCTCTGAAGCACTGGGTTGCAGGGGCAAAGCAGAGGCTGGGTCTGGAGCCAGACCACCTGAGTGTGGAGCCTCCTTCTATCACTAGCCATCAAGGTGACCTTAGGCCAGCATATGGATGCCCTATGCCTCCATCTCCTGCTTTATAAATGGGGACAATGAAACCACCTACTTCACAGTTTTGTGGTGTGAATTAAATTAATGCAGGAGATGGCAGGAGTGCCTTCCATGTGCTCACTGTGCTTTTCTCCATAGGTTCTGTAGCAACTCCGTGGGGGCAGTTGATATGGAACTGAGTCTCAGGGAAATGAAGGGCCTTCCCAGCCTGGATCATTTGCACAGATAGCAGGCCAAGGAGAAGCCTCGCCCAGCAGTGCAGAAAGTGACTTAGAGAGCTACCTTCTCTCTTCTGTCCAATTTGATTTCCTCTTATCTGTCCACAGTGGACTCAGCTCACTTATCTATACTTGGCAGAGAGCTGCCATAATACTGCATGACAGAGGCTCTGGCAGTTACTGCTCACATTTACTGTGTTGAGGAGAAACAGGGAGAGATTTGGGCAGGATGGAGGTACAGGTTCCTTCCT
>PVJN01047271.1:0-16089 GCA_004026805.1 Lasiurus borealis
GGGACACCCAGGGTGAGCTGGCCACAGGCCAGAGCATCCCTTCCGGCCAGCAATCGAACTCTGGTCTCCTGCACCCCACAAACCTCACCCGCTGCTGTCCCCTTCCCCCACCTCCCCCCGGAGTAGTCCTGGGCCTAGAAATCCCACAAGCCACCACATTCAAGCTGGTTTCTTTCCATTCTGAGCAGGTAACATGGGCGATTCTCCTCATAGATACTCCTGGGTCTGGCGAAATTCAATTATTTCTGTGCTCAGCACTCAGGAGGAGCTTGGGGACTGTCTGATGACTGACTGACTGAATGAGTGAAGGAAGAGGAGAGGGAGAAAACAGAGAGGTGAATAAGGGAGGGAGGGGGAGTATTAAAGAGGGAGAGTGGGAAGAAAGGAAGAAAGGAAAGAAGGAAGAAAGGAGGGAGGAAGGGAGGGAGGAGGAAAGTAAGGAAGGAAGGAGGAAAGGAAGGGGGAAAGGAAAAAAGAAGGAAGGAAGGAAGGAAGGAAGGGGAAAAAGGAAAAAAAGAAGGAAGGAAGGAAGGAAGGAAGGGGGAAAGGAAAGAAGGAAGGAAAGAAAGAAGGAAGGGGGAAAGGAAAGAAGTAAGGAAAGAAGGAAGGAAGGGGGAAAGGAAAAAAAGAAGGAAGGAAGGTAGGAAGGAAGGAAGGGGGAAAGGAAAGAAGGAAGGAAAGAAGGAAGGAAGGGGGAAAGGAAAAATGAAGGAAGGAAGGAAGGAAGGAACGGGTAAAGGAAGGAAGAAGGAAGGGGAAAGGGGGGAAAGAAGGAGGAAAGGGAGGAAGGAAGGAAGGAAGGAAGGGAGGGAGGGAGGAAGGAAGGAAAGAAGGAAGGGGAAAAGGAAGGAAGGGGTAAAGGAAGCAAGAAGGAAGGGGGAAAGGAAGGGGAAAGGAATGAAAGGAAGGAAGGGGGAAAGAAGGAAGGAAGGAGAGGAAGGGAAGGAAGAAGGGAGGCCAGAACTCATCCCACAAATGAGGACAATTAGAGAGACCCCACCGGTCAGCCTAACCAGAGGAGTTCATCTGGCCCCTGGCACCCGGAGCCGGAGTCTGTAACTGTCCACTGTCAAAATCACGATCCCTCCCAGCTTTCCTGGTGACCTTTTTGGTTAAAAGTATGCTTTTGGAAGTGTGCTCGGGAATGTACCCAGGCAGGAACTATTTCTAAGAACACGAGCTGCTCCCAGCCGAGAAGTGTGGGTAGTTCCAGGCACAGGGCCCTCTCAGGGCCTGGGCTCGGTGGAGGGAACCTGTTCGAAGCCAGTCCCCCCGTGGGTAGGGCCAGCCGCTCCCCCGGGCCTCTCGGTGCGACCCACCAGCAGGCCTCCTGTTTGATGACAGGGATTTCAGGTTGGGGCTGATGTTATCCAAAGGTCAGGAAGCGGCCTCGGATCGCTTTGGAAGTCAGAGGGGAATAAACCAGCAATTACAGAGAAGCCCAACGCCAGGGAAGGTCTGCTCCAGGCGGCAGAGGAAGCCTGACTCACAGACAGACAGACAGGCACGGGGCGCAGAGACCTACACGCCAGCAGAGGCTTCACCGCCTCAGCCGGGCCACGGCCAGATTTTCCTGTTTGTCTGATGTTCTCATTGGGTCACAACGTCCGGAGGCAAACTGAACCCAGGGAAAGAAAACATTCATTCCTTCCGGTCTAGCTGCCTGACTCTGGGGAGAAGCAGAGAGCAGAGGACCTGGGCCTGGGCATGGCCTGTGGTTCCAGGCAGAACCTCTGGCGGGTGCTGGGGTAGAGCCTCCTGCATCCCCGGAGATGCTTTGCAGCTGGCCAGGTCCCAGAAGCACACGAGAGAGCAGGGGTTTGTGGGGTTGGGGGGGGGGGAGCATTGATATTTCCCACTAGCCCAGACGGGAAATCAGGGCAGGCTGCCACCACAGCAAGAGGGCCGGCCTGGCTCTTCCTCTGACAGCCGTGGGACCTTGGACAAGTCCTTGCCTTCACCTCATCTGTATGTTCCCAGGCTGAGTTCTACAAGCAGCAGTGCCCTGCCCTGTCCACCCATACGGAAAAGAGGAGTGGCGGTGGAGTCCCCTGTGAGGTGCAAGCGAGAACAGACCCCTCCGCACACCACACAGATGCACCCCAAGCTAGGTCTTCCTGCTTCTCCTTCAGGCAGAGTCCCCCAAAGCCAAGGGCAAGTCCCTCAGCCTGGACCTCTGCTGAGGCCCTGCCTCTGTCGCTGTCCCATTACCTGCTCTACATTCCCTACCAAAATGTCCTGGTGCCGGGGGTGGCCCATGTCTGGTCTCCAGCTTCCAGTGCCCTTACAGCCATTTATTTTTTATTTTTTGTCTCTGGCTCCTTGTAGGGAGTTCTCTTTCCAGGAATTCCCCACCCAAAGTGTTCCCAGAAAGTCCGCATGTTCACACAGCCCTGATGGGAAGAAAGTTCGGGGGCCGTGGGGACGTGCTGCAAGCTGAGACTCCTCTGTACACACCCAGGGCCTCTCCGGGCCTCCGAGTGGCCGTGTCGCCGTTGCTCTTCCGTGACACAGAGAAAGCGACCTCTGGGCATCAGCACGGTGTTTCTGAGAGCCAAGCTCCAAGGTGGCAGAGCCCTCCCCGTGCCATCTGCGTTCCACCACTCGCCAGCTGTGTGACCTTCTCCCGGTAACTCTCCCTAAGCCTCAGTTTTCCTCTCTGCGAAGTGGGACTAACTGCCAGGCCCTCTTAATGCTGCTGTGGGGACCCTCTGAGGTCACCCACCGCAGAGGCCTGACCCCAGAAGAGACCTGTCCAGACGGTGGTTCCCGGTCTTCGCGCCGTTGTGAACAAGACCTCCGAGTGGCCATAGCTGTCGGAGCCTCCCGCTCCGGCAGGACAGTGCCCAAGGCAGCTGTGACCCCACCGAGCTCTTTGGACAAAAGGACACGAGAGCACAGTTGTCATTTTAAAATCCCCTTTCCTCCCTCTCCTATCCCTCTGGCTCCTTTCGACGCCACGCCTTCCCTCTTCCTCTCTCTCTGTCTCTTTCTCTTCCACCCTGGATCCGAGTCTCCCCGATCCGGGTCCTTTATTGGTGCCGTTGCACATAGACTCCTTATAAAGAAAATTCATTTGTTCAGGGTCACCGCGTGGTTTTTCATTAAAAACAAATTACCCGCATTCAGGGAGGACATCTGGGCTTCGCGGGTCCCATTAATGACTATATTTCCAGCCTCCCGGCCCGGTTGGGCTCCCCTTGCCTGTCACCCTGCGTTCCCGGCCCCCGGGAGGACAATGAGAATGACAGTCCGCTGAAAGGGGAAACATGAGGGATGAGGGCGAGAGGCGAGTCCCCAGAGAGGGGAAGGAGGGAAAAGTGAAAAAAATAAATAACTCAAACAGAGGGTAACAAGGGCCATTGTCTCGGCGTCTTCCACAGGAGCCAGAGCAAATATTGGAGGAGCGAGAGGGGGGCGTGGAAGTCGGCTGAAGCCTGTTTACGGCACAGCTGGACGCTGGGCCTCGGCTCTGCACTGGACAGGGAGGGAGGGGCGTGCTCACAGTCATATAAACGCCACCTCCATGCGCTGAGCATCCTGCCTACTGTTTGCAGGAGGCGGGCAGGTGGTCTGGGCCCTGGACCCTGCAGGGCGCTGTCTCCTCCCAGGGCCCTAACCAGGACTCAACCCCATCCCCAGGGAGAAAGGCCACCCAGCAGTCTAGGAAGACCCTCTGGCAAGAAGCACTCGGAGGCAATGCAGAAGAGAGCCCCCAAACCCCGGGGTTTCGGGGTGAGGCTGCTCGCCGTTTTCTGCATGGCCGGTGCTGCGGACAGCCGATGCTCGGTAAGAGGCGGTGGTGCACACCTGGGCTGCAGCCCTTGGCCAGTCCCGAGGGCTTATCTCCTGGAAGCTGACGTGGCCACCAGGACTTGGGGCCGATGCCCAGCCAGGTCCTCCGTTCCCCTCAGGACACACACACTCAGCACCTGCACACCGCTCTCTGCACCAGGCCAGCCTGCCCCTGCTTCACTGCCTTTTTCTTAGCCCAGACTCGAAGGGAACCTGAAACCATTGGCTGCCCACTTAGAAGAGAGGTGGCAGGGAGCCCTCCAGTCTGCCAGGAGGGGACACCAGCAGGCAGGGGAGTCACAGACGGAGAAGCCCTGGAATGCCAGGACCAGAAGGCCCCCTACAGGGCCTCTAACCCAATCTCTCCGAGCTCCTGCCTCCTGTGTGAAGAGCGAGCAGGAGGTTCCAAGGGCATCTCCCCTGGTAACACTCCAGGGGAACGTTCATGCATCCCTTCAAGTCATTGCTTTTGCCACTGTTTTCTTCCCGATGCAGCAAACGTCTCATCAGAGTCTTTCTGGTCCCAGGATCACTTCAATGCAGGGTTCCCAGAGCCGGTCACATAGACGGTCCAGATCGGACCATTCCAGGCCCTTGTGCTCCATCCGGGGAGGCATAGCAGCCTCACCTTTTACCCCATCCAGATCCGCTGCAGAGCCTGCCACCTGTCCAGGCTGCGGTTTGTACCGCCTCAGGCCCCAGAAGTCTCCAGGGATGAGGCTTCGGTGCTGGAGGAAGCCTGGCCTGTCCCTCCTGCTTGTGCCTGTCACCCCCTCAAGGCTTTGGTCAACCGTGATGCCCATGTAAGGTTGATTTGTTATGTTTCCCCAGTTAGACTGTGAGCCCCCTGAGGGCAGGAGCTGTGTCTGTCACACCGCTCCTCGCTCAGAACTAGCATCCCGTGTCTCTTAGGAAATGTTTGGAGGATGAATGAACCAGCAAATGAACAGCCACCTGCCGTTTCATCCTAGCCGTGCCTGGCATTCCTAGGGTCAGGTCTACGTTCCTGATGTGGCAGAGTGACTGGAGGCCACTAGAGGGCAGCAAAGAGTCAAAAACGATCAACAGGTAGGCAATCTCCCTGCACTACCCCTGGTCCACCCGCCCAAGGAGGCTCCGAGTGGAAATGACAAGCCAGAACATACATTGATTGGGACTCTGGCTGAGCTTGGCCACAATCCAGGCTTTTGCTTCCCGGCCTGGTGCTCAGGCCCCAGCCCCCAAGCCTGGGTGCTCAGAGTGGGGAGGAGCTTAAGGTGGACAAAAGAAACCCACATCTCCTCCTCTCCAGACCTCAGGGCCCGCCCTGCCTCACAGGGCAGGGGCCTCAGTTACTGCAGGCAAGGCAGGCTCAGAGAGGTGTTGGAGCTTGTGTAAAGTCACACAGCTAAGCAGTGGTCAAGCCACATACCTTCCATAGTAACCCCCACTCCACACACACACACACACACACACACACACACACACACTTCTCCTGGGGCAACTCCACAGCTCTTCCTCTCTCTGGGCCAAACCCTCTCCTGTAGTCTTGACCTGCTTTGCCACTTGTCTGCAGAGGGACCTCACCTGGATGTCTGCTTGGCCTCTGAAAGTTGACAAGTCCCAAACCTAACCGGGCTGGCCCCCATTCACCGGCCAACCCCGTTCACCCAGCATGGGCTGGTGGCCATGCCCCACCCGTGTGGACCCACTCCAGCCACTGCCTCCCTTCAGATGGCCAAGGACACCTGTCACAGCCCAGCTTACAGTCCCCCGTCCCCTCCTCCAAGAGACCTTTCTCAATCGGACCAACCCCAGGTGCCTCTCCGTTTGCTCAGACCTGCAGCCTTCAGCGTCTGCCCCACTCCTGCGTGGGAACACTCTTGTTTGTGGCTGGGTTCTCCAGTTGCTGCTCCCACTGACCCCTGGGGTAGGAGCTTTGCTGGGCAGCTCTCAATCTAATGCCAACTCTGCCAAGCCAGCTTTAGGCCTGCCGGCTGGGCGTGTCTTCTCACCACTCCACCCAGCTCAGTCCCTTATAGACACCATCAGCAGCATCATTATAATGCACACCTATATGGCACTTAATAGGTGCCAGGCAAAGTTCTAAGGCTTCTTGCATATTCTACATCATTCCATGCTCACTCTGATTGCCACCATCCCCATTTCATCCAGGGGGAGGAAACTAGGGCACAGAGAGGTTATATAGAACGTGCCCCACGTCACACAGCTGGCGAGAAGCAGGCGGCGATTCACAAGCAGGCAGAGCCCCTGCTCCTAGTCACCCAGCCTCGCGGTTTCACCAGGCAGCAGCCCAGCATCCTCACTGCTGCACCAGCTTTGGGCTGAGCCCTCGCTGCAACCCAGCCCTAAGCCCCCTTTTTTATTTCAGTGGGGCCAGGCACTCAGCCAGGAACTGGGCACGGCAGTGAACAGAGCAGACATAGCCGGTGTCTGTGCAACCCTGACCCGAGGGGAAGGCACACCAGGAAGGAGTCAAGCACTGATGGAAAGTCCTTCCCTTGTGCGCAGGGTCACGCGTGGAAGGAAGGGGACTCCATAAGAGAGGAGTGGTGGGGGTCCTGGCTTAGACAGTATGGAAGGCACAATCACAGCCCCCCAACACAGATGTCTACGTCCTAACCCTGGGACCTGTGAGTATGGTGGGTCATGTGGTAGAGGGGAATGAAGGTTACAAATGAGCTGACCTAGAGATACGGGGATTACCCTGAGTTACCCAGGTGGGTCCCATAAAACCCCAAGGATCCTTATGAGTGGAAGGAGGAGGCAGGAGAGAGAACCAGCGGCAACAGTGGGCTGAGGATAAAGACTCAGCTCCATGTTGCCCGCTTTAACGATGACGATGAAGATGGGACCGCGAAGCAAGGGGTCTGGGCAGCATCGACACCGTGGAGAAGGGACACAGCCCTGCCTGCACCTGGGCCTTCGCCCCGTGAGACCCTGGCTGAAAGGCGGTCGATTTACCTTGTTTTAAGTCACTTGTGTGCGGGCACTCACTGCAGCAGCGATAGGAAATGAATACATTTTGGGTCCAAGAGAAGACCCCTCTGAGCAGGTGACACCCCCAGGGATGAGAGGGGGCAGGCAGGCTGGGCCAGCCCCAGGGGAGCAGCGGGGCAGGGGGGATGTGGCCTGGAAGCAGAGGGAATCACCCCTGTCTCTCCTTCCTCCGGCCAGGGTGCAGCGGGCCTGTCTCTGCTCGCCTCTTGCTGCTGTTCCAGACCTCCTCCCTGGCCCAAGCTCCTGCTCCACCCTCCCCCTCCCCTCTCCTTCTACTGTCAAGAAAATAAAAGCCGCCAGTTAACTGAGCGATTTAACTGAAAGGCACCTAGAAATGATGCGTCCCAATCTCTGGCAAGTAGAGTGCCAGGACGAGAGGGACCCACCTGACTCCTTGGGCCTCCCGTCAAAGAGCATCTTGTCTGTTACAGCCCAGGGGGGCCTCCCTCCCTTCGCAAACACCCACAAAAAGACCTACTATGTGTTAAGGTCCACGGAGGGTGCAGAAGACAAGTAAGGCAGAGGGCCTGGCCCTCAGTGAGATCACCTCCGAGGGGCATAGCTAGCTGGGCCACACGTGGCACAACAAAGCCAAGTGAAAGGCTCTGTCCCCAGAGGAAGACACGCCAGAAGGCTTCGTGGGGCAGGTAAGAGGCATGTTCCGCCCTGAAGAGGGACACTGCATCCTCACAGGCCGAAGTGGGAAGTGGTCTCAGCTGAGGGCCCAGAATGGAGAGGGGACACTGACCGGGAAGAGTGAGTTGTGCTGGGAACTGGGAGTGGCCAGGGCTAGGAACAGGCTGGGAGAGGAGCCCAGAAAGGCAAGCTGAGGCCAAATCCTGGAGATGCCTGAATGGCAGGCCAGGGACCCGGGCTGCTGAGAGGCGGGGCCATCTTTGCTGCGAGCCAACCCTGGGGCAGTTCCTGCAGAGACAATGCGTACGAGCCCGCAATGTCCCCGAAGCCGTCCGAGCGGCCCATTTGGAAATCAGGTTGGAGACGGTCCCAAAGTCATGACAGGGACTGTTGGACACTGAGGAACAGGAACCAAACACCATGCCCACCACCGCGTATGGATTCCCAGCCCTGACAGAGCTTGGGTAGGTGAGGAGAGAAAACAGGAAAAGGAGGAAAGAGACAGGGCGGGGAGAGGCAGGCACGAGAGGACACTGTGTCCTTACCCTGCCTCTGCTTACGAAACAGAGTCTCAGGGGACCATGCCCTGGGCCAACCCTGTGGCAGCCCTGGCCTGGCTGCTGCCACCATAAAGGGACAAGGAGCTGCCATCCGCTCCCGCTGGGGGCTCGGCCGGGCCCAGGGCCCTGCGTATTCTGCGCCTGGCAATTAGGGCCGGAGTAAAGGATGGGGGCCGCAGGGCAGCCTCTGTCTGGATCAGCTCGGGGACGCTGGGCCCCTTTGGGGTTGGCAGTCGGGAGGCAGCAGGGCAGCTGGTGGCTTCGGCTGCCAATATGCTGACGCCTACCCTCTGGCGTCACCGAGATGCTTGCCTGGAGGAGCCAGAGCGCACACGGCAGCACAGACAGAGGGAAGAGAGGGAACTGACCGGCAAGGACCCAGCACCAGCTGTGCAGCCTTGGAAAACCCCCTGACTGCTCTGAGCCTCAGCTTCTCCTGTTGTAAAATGGGGGGGGGGGGACTCCCCTCCAGACCGGCCCACCTCGCAGGGTAGCAACATTGGAGGTCTCCCAGGAAAGCACTTTGCATTCCTTCAAATGCTGCATACATTCGGGGGGTGGGGGGGCTGTTAATGGAGATGGCTGGGAATCCATCGCCAGAGGCTGCCCTGACGTGCACACAGTGGGGAAGAGTGGGGGTGCGGGGTGCCCCGCCACCTGTTGGCCTTCTGCCTGCGCGTTGCCGGTGCTCGGCACGGGCCCATCCCGGTAGCAGAAAAGGCAAAGGCGTTGCAGGTGTGACCTTGGCAGGCCTCCCCGGCATTGGCACGGCCCGGGGCGAGAGTACACACGGAGGCCACTTCCCATATGTCTCATATTTAAAAGCCATAAATCAAGCTAACAAACCGTTAAATGAAACATGCTCCTTCCTCCTACCTTGTTAAACACATCTTTGTAATAACCTGGAAAGCAGGAGTGCATTTAGAATTCCGGGGCCTCCGGACATCTGTGCCAGGGCCTGGCTGCCTGCGAGAGCCACCGGGGCTGGGACCTGCCCCGCTTCCCTTCCCTTCCCCAAACCCACTCACACCCCAGCTCGGTCCACACCCCCTCAGCCCTGGGGTGCACGTGCCTGTGATGTAAGTCAAGGAAGAAGCTGGAAGCGTTGGGTGCTATCTGGACAGGGCCCCTCGGGTGGGCTAGAAGGAGAGGCTCCGTGGGTACCAGGTGGACAGATCCCCTCGGCCCTGCAGACGCTCTCCATGGTCCATCAGGGGGAGAGGCCTACAGGGTCAGAGTAGGTCCCTCTTGCCTGGGTCTAAGGAGGGTTCACACTGCTCAGGACCCCTACTTGCTGGTTGCCTTGGGCCCATCCCAACCCCTTTCTGGGCTCAATTTCCTCAGCCAGAAAGCTGCTGTGAGGCTCCAAAGACAAGTCCGTGGGGGTGGGAAGGGGAGAAATACCCGCTGGCTTGTCACACGCCCGGAGCGAGCCAGCAGTGTGTGCACAAAGAGGAGCGCCCCTGGAGCCCCAGCACGGAGTCAGTCGTGCGGCCCCTGTAAGTGACTCAAAACAAGAGACCCCACGAACGCTTAAAAGAAGTATCACAACACTTCCGCCCATCTTAAACAGATCGTTTCTTTACACGTCTTTTAAAAAACGGACACCTGGGCTGCCCCTGCTGTGCTCAGGCCCTGAGCACGCGGACGGTACCGTGTGCTGTGCTGTGTGCTGTGCACGGAAGGGCACGTGGTGGCCTCCCTTCCGCCGCCTGGAAAGGAACTGACATGTTGCCGGCCCCGGGAGGAGCAGGTTTCCAAGGCCACCGGGTGTCCAGCTTAGAATCAAGTGACAAACCCACCAGGCAGCATCCTGTCTGTCCTGAGCACATGGTCCTCCACCCCAACGTGGGAGGCCCGGGGGAGCTCCTCGGGGTTCTCCTTGTGTTCATGTCACAGGGAGCGGATGGGGAAGGGAGAGGGGAGGAAAGGGCCCTCCCTCCCCGGGCTGGGCGACCTGCGACCGGGTCCTGCACCCCTCTGTGTTCAGACTTCCCAGGTGGCCAATGAGGGGCCGTTGAGTGACAGCCAACAGCCCCCCCACTCTCTCCGACGTCCTCCCGGGTGCCGCCATTGGCTGGCCCCAGCCACCCCGCAGGCCCAGCTGCAGAGGAAGCCCAGAGTGCAGACCTCCGCCTGATTTATTCAGGTCCGCTTCTCAGAAGCACAGAGGTCACTGGGGCTGTTCCGGGAGCTGCCCCCGCCCCCCAACCCCATCCGCTGCCTGCTGTGGAGACGCCAACGATGCAAACTCACCAGGCACCATCCCTGTCAGCGTCGGCGCGGAGTAGCTGCCCTGTCCGGCGGGGGGGACGTGCGGAGGGTACCCGGGGAGGGTCGTGCTCGCCAAGTCTCGGCCTGAGGAATCAGAGCAACAAATCACAGGGTGAGCGTCTCCGCAGCCCGCTGCTCGTGTCCACAGCTCCCCAGACATCTGCACATTTGTTACGTCTGGGTGCTGAACACCAACGTGCCCCCAGCTCCTCACGTCGCGCGCATGGACACACACACACACACACACACACACACACACACCTCTAGCCACCCTGCCTCCACGCAGCAGGAACAAGATGGCTCTGCTGTGTCCCTGGGAAACTGGAGCTCCAGCCACCCACCTTGCTCTCTGCCCCCAGCTCAGGCGCCTCCCTCCGCCTCAACCCCCCACGGCCCTGGTCCTCACGGAATTCTTCTGTCTTTGGCTGGAGCCAGTCACTCATTCCATGACGGCACAGGAAGCACCTCCTGATGCCAGATACTGGGCTGGGCCCTGGGACCGGGAGGCACTGGCAGGCGTGTGTCCACCTCTGTAGGCTGTGAGGCTCTGGAGAGCAGGGTGACTCCTCATTCATTGCCCACACAGCCTGCCTCCAGGCCATTAATGACAATAACAAAAATGCTAACACAGAAGTTCCAAGACACCAGGTCTGTTCTTCGTATTTTCAATTACTGACTCAATTAACCCTCAGCAACTCTATGAGGTAAGGTACTGATACGACCCCATTTTGCAGGATGCTAGACATTGAAAGGTCAAAGTCTACATGGTTAGCCACTCCATTCCACTGCCTGGCACCTATACCTGGCCGTGCCTCAGACCCCGTGTTCAGAGGCTCCAGGTGTCTCAGCTGGGACACCAGGCTGAGCCTTGCCTTCCAGCCACACGGTCACCACTGCTCATTGGTTCCATCATAAGAATGAAATTCAACTGCATTTCAACATTTTGTGGAAATGTGGGTTGGGATGTGGATATGTTCTGGGGGTCGAGGGGTGTTGTCCTGGTAAGGGGTGGCCTGGCGCAGGGGAGCTTGCCTGGCTGCCTGAGATGGATGAGATGGTCCTCAGAGAGGAAGGTCGTGCCTAAAGGCATCAGCTGATTGGAGGCAAGGCTGGTACTGGAATCCAGCTCTCCAGCTCCTGGGATGGCGTTCTTTCTCCAACGGGGACTGAACCCCAATAATTTCTGCCACTCATGCTTTAAAACCTTGATTCCAAAAGCAAGGGATTGAAAAATCAGTGCCTCATCAAAGCCTCTCTCAACTCAAGAAGCAATAAAATGAACCTAAGGAGGAGGAAGGAATCGATCAGGAAAAAAGCAGGAAATAACAAATTAGGAAACAGAAAAGCAGACATAACAGTAAATACAACCAAGAATTGTTATTTGAAAAGACCAAGAAGATAGATGAACCTAGGAATAAGGAGGAGATACAACCAGAGATATGGAAGAGATGATGCTAAAAACTACTTAAAAATACATGGCTGCTCCGCACTAAGAAATGTGGAAATCTCAACCAAAGTAGAATTTTCTAGAAAAACATGAATTATCAAAGTTAACTCAAGAAGAGGTAGAAAACATGAGTAGCCTAATAACCTTAGAAGAAACATTAAACGTTTTCAAAAATTATCTTCAAATATAAGATGCGTCATTCATTTAGCTTCTTGAACAAGTTTTTTTGTTTTGAGCAAGATCTTTTTAAACTTTATTTTACTGTTTGAAGTATTATATAACTTCAAGGGACACATATTTCTGTTACTAAACTATTAATTTATTAATATTCGTGCAAAAAAATCAACCTCACCGATCAAGTAATATTAGAAAAAGAATAGTATACCATGACCAAAAAAGGCTTATCTGGGGTATGCAAGGATGATCGACATTAAAGCATTGGTTGGGAAAGCATAGTAATGTATTAAAGGAGGAGAAACATATGATTATATCAAAGCTATGGAAAAGGCATCAGCTGAAACTCAATACTAATTCCTCACAATACCTCTTAGTTAATAAGAATCGGAGTATACTGCTTTGATCTGATATTGATCTTAAATCTAGAGTCAACACCATACCTAATCGGTGAAATACTTGAAGCCTTCTTATTAAAGTCAAGAACATGTCAAGGAAACCTGTCATTACTGAAAGTTGTTCTGAGAGTGTTAGCCGGTACAAGAAGGCAAGGTAGAGACATAAACGTTGTGGGGTGGGGAACATCAAAATTATCATTATTTGGCTATACCTTCCATCTGGGAAATTACGAGCAAATCAGCTCATCTATGAGAACCAATAAAAAAAGTTTGCTGAGTCCTGGTTGGTTTGGCTCAGTGGATAGAGCATCAACCTAAGGACTGAAGGGTCCCAGGTTTGATTCCAGCCAAGGGCATACATGCCTGGGTTGTGGGCTCGATCCCCAGTGGGGGCGTGCAGGAGGCAGCCAATCGACTCTTATCATTGATGTTTCCTTTCCTCTCTAAAAATCAATAAAATATATATATATTTTTAAAAAGTTTGCTGAGACAGCCAGGTCACAAGTGCCTAGAATCAACACCGTTCTAGATTCAGTAGCTCCCTGCTGCCTATTCAATGAAGTGTACGTTTTTCAGTTTGGCTTCCAAGGCCCTCCTCAACCTGTGTCCCCCACCTGAGTGTGACCTTTCCAGCCTCATCCACTCTGACTTCCCCAGCCATTCCCCAGACTGCCCCGGGCTTCTTTCCTGCCCCCACGCCACAGCTCCTGCCGCTCCCTTTCTACCTGCTCTTCTTTCATTCCATTAACTAAGCCTTCAAAGCCACCCTCAAGAGCCAGCTCCTCTGAAGTTTTTCAAGGCCCTTTAAGTAGTTGCCTCTTCTGAAGGTCCCCCTGCTCTCCACCCCAATCCTCCCAGAGTAAAGGGGACACCATCCATCACTAACAGAGGCAGGTGATGATGTCAGGAATGGTAAGACAGCACTGACTAGTGCCAGACACTAGTGCTCACTCTTTTCTACACACTCACTCACTTTATCATCCCACCACTCTAGGAGGGCTGAACAGAGATCATGCCTACTTTATAAAAAAGGGAACTGGGGAAGGAAGACGTGAAGTCACTTGCCTCAGGTCACACAGCTGGCAGGAAAGAGAGCGGAGATTTGACCCCAGGTTGGGGAGCTCCAGCCTGAGTTTGTTGGGTGGGGGTGGGGGTGGGGGTGGGTGGGAGAAAAGTCAATAAGAAAGGCTGAGAACCAGAGGTTAGCTGGAAAGGGAGGGCGGATTAAAGCAGGAAAGAGGGTGTGGTTGAAGATGGGCTGTCAGAAGCCAGAACCGAAGGTGGGGGTCCATTGGGCATGAACTCATCAATATTTAGTCTCCACGGCGGCAGGGCTGCACCGCCCCGGGCACACAGCAAAGTGCTCATAGCTTCGTGGAGAGCCAGGACAAGAAGGCCATCCAAGGCCTGTTTACTGATCTGAGCCCCAGCTTTGCTACTGAACTGCTGTGTGACTCTGGGCCAGCCTTTCCCAGTTTTCCAAAAGAGCTCTTAGCTCAGTGATAGCCAGGAGCCCATACTGGTCTGTGTGTGCATACACACGAGGGATAATTTGACTGTGAGTAGATTTTTCTACCTTAAAGTTCAACTGTGCCTGCAGCTCTGGAGCCTCCGCCATCACCCCTGTATTGTGAGCTGCTGCCTGGCGGCTCCTGGGTCTCCTTGGACAGTGGCAGGCTGTGCTCCGGGCTTCCCGCCTCAGTGGGGCCTGAGGTCAGTTCCAGCAGGGGTGCAGACTTGGCCATCACGCTGGGAACGCATTCCACCCCCGTCCCTCCTCCCTGTGCACAGTGAGGACCTGACCATTGGCCGCATGAATCTGACAAATAACTCTGCCTCCGCGATTCCCTGTCACTGGGAGCTCCTCTGTATTGTCCACGGCTCCCATCCCACCCAGAGTATGTCCCTAGACCCAGAGGCTGCTACCTTGCTTGGACTGGCCCCCAAAGCAGAGTCTGCATTATCACTTGTGGAGTGGTGGGCCAAGAAAGGAGAAACTGGCATCTGTGTCGTCTCCAAGCACCCCAGCCCCTCCCACCTCTGTGCCAGGCCCAGGGGTAGCCAGTTCCTAAACATGATTCCGCTTCATCCTCACCGCTTACAAAATTCCCAGTCAACTTCATGAGACCGGGAAGGGAAATCAGAGTGCGCTGACGGCAGCTCAGAATGGACAGGAGAGCAGCAGAGCCCAGCAATGCAGAGCATCCCCTCTGCCAGGCTCCACTCCTGGCTCTACCACTGATAGCTGCATGGTTCTGAGACTGTTCCTCACTCGTTCTGAGCCTCAGTTTATCATCTGTAAAATGAGGCTAAGAACAGCCCACATTAATCTAGAGCAAACATCAGCTAACACAGAGAGAAAATTATTACCCATTTATTCCTTCAAGAGCCCTATTAGAGAGCTACTAGTATCCCTATTCTGCTGTGGGGAAACCAAGGCACAGGAAGTTTAAATAACCTGCTCACAGTCACATGGATGGTAAGTAAGAAAGGCAGATTCAAACCCAGTCAGTCTGCCTGGCAAATCTGCACGCTGCACCCCAGCCTATGCCACCTTGGCAGCAAGAACAAAACATGCCTCTTCCGTGGGGCATCCTGGGGGTCAGCGAGAAGCATGTAAACATGTGGCACAGTGCCAGCCCGTGAGCCTTGTGGGAGATTGGCTGATTGGCTGCAACCTTTAACCCCATCCTTATAACCATCATCTTGAAAAATAAGTGGTAATTTGACTCCCCCCCAAAATGTAGGAAAAAAATGTAATATTAAACTTTTAAAAACGAAATACATTAAAAAGAATAATTGAAAAGAGTAAGGAAAACCCAATTAATTTAGTTTTATGAAAACCTACAAAGAACCCCTTTGCATCTCCACCCCTTTCCTTCGGGCGCGGCCATGTGCTGGCTTTGGCCGGTGGGATAGGAGCAGGCATTTGGTGAGCAGAAGCTGGTCCTATGCTGGTGCTGCTGGGTGTGCCCCTCTGTCCCTCTGCCCTCACTGAGACAGCAGGCCCTGGCCAGCCTCTACAAGGAGGAAGGGCGGCATGTGGAGCAGAGAGAGACCCGACCTACAACTGTAACCAAGCCCAGCCGGGATCAGCCAACCCCCAGGAGCAGGAGCAAGAAGAGACCTCGGTGGTGTGAAGTCCTGAGCTTTGGGGCGGTTGGCTAAGCTTCTGTGTGGTGGCAATAGCTGACTGACACAGGATGTCATAGATGTCACCCGTCCTTGTTTTCATCCTGCTGCCTGGGACTTCCTAAGGACGCCTATCCAAATCTGAGTCGAGGCTGGGGGACACCCCGGCGGGAAACCGCAGCGTGGAGTGAAGCCTCAATTTGTTCGGATGGCCTGTGAGGACGCTCTGGGCAGTGAGCTGGGGATTCTGCGACCTTGGAGTGTATGGAACGCTTTCACCTTCTCCGTCCCTTCTCTCACATGTCTCAGGCACGCCACCAAGGCTGGGGATGCTCGGCGATCAGTCAACACAAGGCTCCTGCACTGGCTGGCACACAGTAGGTGCTCAGAAATATCTGCCAAGATGAAATAGGAAGAGAGGGGGCCTGCACACCACTGTGGTGAAATTAATGAGACATGGCTTCTCCCATCCGAAAGCACCGTGGGTTCCTGTCTCGCCACCAACTCAGAAAGCCCTTTATCACAAACTCCACAACATAAACAGGCCTGATTGATCTGATTTTTTTTTTTTTTTTTTTTTTGCTTAGATGCAACTTTTTCTTTTCCATACAGCCCGTTTCTAGGTAGGCTCTCTCTATGTGCACTAATGGGGGGAAATGTGAATCCAATTAAC
>PVJN01047272.1:0-16089 GCA_004026805.1 Lasiurus borealis
TCCCGTGGGAGGCTCTCTGAGAAGGACCCGTGTCAGCAGAGTCCGTGCCCCTGGCAGCCCGGCCCGCCCGCCCCGTGCCCCGCCCGCACTCACCCGGTGCTGCCACTCCTCCACCTCGTCCTCCTTGCGCCTGCGCGCCTCCTCCAGGAGCGCGATCTTGGCCGTGTACTCGGCCAGCTCCGCGGCCTGTGGAGCCAAGCGAGAGTGAGTCCTGGAAGGCTGTCAGCACAGCCGCTGAGAACGGGCCGCCCCGTAACCGGCCGTGCCCGCCGCCCGCTGCCTCCCCGGCCGGCAGGCGGCGGCCGCCCGCACCCACCGGCACCGCCCCCCCTGCCACCGTACACCGGCCGGCCGATCCGCTTACAGCCCAGACAGAAATCATGGTCGGCAGGTGTCACTTTCTCGTCCCCCGAGGCAGCCCCTCCATAATTCAGCACCGTGAAACCGGGGCTCCTACCAGCTGCTCCTGGCTCTTTATCTGATCCACCGTCTGCCGCTCCAGCTCCTCCTTGGCGCGCAGCGCGGCCATGCGGTCGGCCTCCAGGCGCTCGGCCTCCTCCTGCGCCCGCCGGCGCTCCTCCTCCAGCTGCAGGGCCCGCTGGATCTGGTCCGAGAGCTCTGGAGGGACACGGCCGCCGCTCAGGCTCCGCCACCGGCACGCATCGCCTCGCGCCCAGCCCAGGCGGCTGGAGAGTCAGGGTGACGGGACCTCCTTCGCCCCCTCCCACCCGTTTACAGGGTGCAGCCCCCCAATGCCCACCCCGCTGTGAGCGCCCCCTCCGGCCTGGCCCCACTCCCTACGCTGCAGCCTCAGCTCCTTGTCAGGAACACGGGCCCCGGCACTCACTCCGGGGCGGGGCGCGTTTAACCAGACAACACCCACAAAGCACACAGCACTGCTGGGCCTGGCACCCAACTACTCCCCAGGCCCGGTCACCACGGGACCCTGTCCCCCCAGTCTATTCCGGGCTAAACTGCCCTCCTGGCTGAGTGCCGTCTGCCCGCCGGGCCGGGTGACACGCGAGGGGACCGCCTCCGGGAGCGCACCCACCTTTCTCGGCCTTCTTGGTCTTCTGCTCATAGTCCTGCAGCCTGAGCATCAGCTCCTCCTTCTCCCGCATCATCTGCTCCTTCTCCCGCTCCACCGTCTCTCGCCTCTTCTTCTCCGTCTCCAGCTGCTGCCTGTTGGGGGAGGGCATGGGTGGTTTAGGCTCCGCGGACGTGTGCGCTGTGGCCACGGCAAGTCAGCCACCCAGCGAGGCCGCTTCCGCCCAAAGCCGCCGTCACGGCCCAGCCATCGAAGGAGCAGCTGCGTGATCCTGCCGTTCCCGCCAGCTCTGCGGGCCCAGCCACAGCGAGGGCCCAGCCACCCACGCTCCTGCGTGACCTCCCCCCGGCTCCCCGGCGGCCGCTCACCGCTCCAGCTGCTTCTGGTGCTTCTCCTCGCGGGCCTGCGCCTTCATCTGCTGCACCTCGATGGTGTCGGGCTTCCGGCGGCGCATGTACAGCTCGTGGTTCCCCATGCAGAGCTGCAGGATCCGCTTGTTGATGCGCAGGCGGGGCGCGTAGAAGACGAAGTCCTGCGGAGAGAGCCGGTCAGCGCCTGCTCCGCCTCCCCATGGATGACGCCCCAAATCAGGACTGGGGGCCGTGGGACCCGGTGCTCCAGGACCGCAGAGGGCGGGCGGCTGTAGGCCCAGGCCCCTCAGTCCTAACCTTCGGGGGGTTAAGGCCTGGCCTGCCCTCTCTGGCCGCCGCCACCACCACCACGGCCCTGCCGCACATGTCTGCCAGCTCCCGCCGCCACCAGCACAGGGTTGGGCACTGCGGGGGCCGCTCAAACGCCACGGCCGGCACACGTGAGAGCCACCCACCCCGGCCCCTTGTTCCCCTAACCACGCCCTCTCGTGCCTGCAAGCACCCCCAAACCGTCCCTCCGGCTGGGATGTCCTGTCCAGGGCTGCACCCCGAGACCAGCAGCACGCCAGAGGGAGGACACCAGGGGCGCCTCCCACCTTCCCTCTCCCTCCTCCGGGCCCTCCCTGCGTGGGGCTCCTGGCACTGCCAGCACTGGCCCCCGCCGGCTCAGTGTGGTCCCTGTCCCGCTCCAACAGGAGGGAACCTTCTGGATATCCATGATGTCATTCACGTAAGCTAAGTCTATGGTGCTCTGAAGACAGAGCCTGGAGTTACTGAATGCCGAGTCCTGCCTGCGGCGGCCCTGGCAGAGCCACACCAATGACTGCTCGGGCCGATGCGGCCCGAGGGGTGGGGTTCCCCGCCCTGACCTGGACAGACAGCACCCGGAGGCAGGTCAGGGGCAGTCGCCTCTGTAATTCCCGTGTTCCCTGGCTCACCGAGCACAGTCCTGCTGCCTGACCCACAGCTCAGGCCACAACGCCACCTCCGGGTCCCACGACCCTGAGCCTCAACTCTAAGTGGGAGCGACAGCACCCTAACGGGGTCGCTGAGATGAGGGAGTCGGTTAACGCTGGTGAGGACTCCACACTGTCCACACCAAGGAAGTGGGCGTGTGCAAACGCTCACGCAGAGGCTGCTGCTGCCCGGAGACTGCTGGTGGAGCAGCTCCTGGAGGAGGAGCAGCTCAGGGGAGGAGCAGCCTTCTTGGAAAAGGGAGACTCTGCTTCCGGGGCTTCGTGACTGGGGACGGCAGAAGCTCAGGACACGGTGACACACAGCTTGTGTCCCAGCTCCTGCTCCCGGTGCCCAGCAGGGGACGGAGGGGAATGTGGGTTAGAACTCTTGCTAAAGGTTATGTAAAATGCCTGCCTGCTTCCTCTCCTTTCCTTCCTTTCCCTCTCAACCGCAGGGCCCTCAGCACCGGGATTCTGACCACTGGCCCCGGGAGCGCGGCCGAAACAAACAAACAGACAGACAGACAGACAGGCAGAAAGCGCCTCCCACTCCAGGGCCATCTGGGCCCCCGTCTGCTCCAGAAACCCGGGAGAATGCCGAGCCCGAGCCCACGGCTTCCGGGGTGCGGCCCTCCCTGGGGTTCGCCTTGTCATTAAGTCGTCGGGCTCCCCAGGGCGGTGCCGGCAGAGCCGGGGCAGACAGGTGTTTTACGGCCCGCCCACCGCTCGTTCACAGAGAAACAAGCGTGTGCTGGCTCACAGGCAGGCCCGCTCCCCGGGAGGTCCCCACGGTGCCCCCTGCGTGTTGGCAAAGGACTCCATCAGCACCAAATCCTCTTCAGAAAAAGCCAGTTTAAAGCCAGGAGCCGGGCACTACGGGAACGCCCCTCGCTGGGACCACTCCGCGGGGAGGAACCCCTCCCTCTCTCAGCCCGTGAAGGACAGTCCGACTGCAAGTTAAAGGCTAAAAATGGACACGAATCATTAACAGGGTCTAAATCCAGGTCTCCAGCCGGCGTGCTAACGCGCGACCACACACCGGCGTGACCTGGGATGGCCATCCAAACCCCGCAGGGGACAGACATGAGAACAGACCCAAGTTCAAGGAAGCAAACCCAAAGGTCACCTTGAAGCGGGTCAGGGAACGAGCAGGGGACTCCTAGGTGCACCCCCACCGGGCCCCTTCCAGGGCTCCCTGCTCAGGGTGGGAGCGGGGCAAAGGTCACGGTGAAAGGGCCTGAGCACAGAGCACATGTCTGCGGCTCTCAGCTAGTGTCCAGCAGCCTCCAGTTCCAGCTCGCTCTCCCCGGGACACTGCCACCACCCGGCCTCATGTGACCCCCCCCTGAGGAGGCCAGGAGGCACAGGAGGCCGGTGGGGCAGCAGTGCTCGGGGCACAGCCTGACTTTCCCGCAGGGACCGAGATGCTGCCAGGAGCCCCGCACCCCAGGCGTGCGGTCCTGGGGCGGCTGCTTTTCCCGTGACCACGCACGCTTCGGGCAGAGGCCAGCGGCACAGGCACAGGAGTGAAGCCCCTGCCACTCAGGTGCCGGTCAGGTGGTGCCCTGGCCTCCACGAGAACCTCCCACTGCCGCTCGGTCCCGCGCCCCGAGAGGTCCAGGACCCTCCGTGCGCCTGCCGGCAACTCCCCTACACCCCCACTCTGTGCGTCCCCGGCGCCTGGCCCCCGAGGGGAGACCGGATTCTCGGGAAACGCGCCTGGCTTCGAGAAAGAAAGCGTGACCCTGCGGACGCCCGCGGACTCACAGGCGCCTTCTTGTCGATGGGCTTGATGACGAACTTCTTGTCGTTGAAGGAGATGTTCCGGATCTCGCTCCACGGGAAGCCGATCTTCGGGGTCAGCCTGGTTAGAAAGGTCAGGAGTTAGCAAACCTGTCCTTCGCCTTCTTCGTTCCGTTTCCACAAGTACGGGCTCCCCGGGAACGTAAATAGAACACACATCAGCCCCCCGAGTGTCCCCCGGCCTCGGGGGTGGGCGGCCATCTGCAAGGTTCAAGCTTAGGAAACTCCGTCCATTCCCACGGGTCTTTCCCAGTTTGGGGGTCTCACTGGGTCTAGTCGCCCTGGTTTGTAATCTCGAGGTCAGCTTTGATGTTCAGCCCGCCCGTCCTTGCACCGTGTTTGAAACGTCTCTCACCACTATCTTCTGCAGCCCAGCCTCCATCAGCACTATAGTCCAGACAGGCCGAAACCGGCTTTTTAATAGCAACCCGGGACGTTTATCATGATTTCAAGTCCACGTGCTCTCCTCACCTCCTGATGCCACCACATTCCTGAGCACATCACCATGGATACCCTCCTGGAGGTAACAGACCCTAAGCTGCCCCTCAGAGACACGGCCATCAGAGCCAGTCTTTGCCCAGATGCCGGACAAGCCCCTCTGCTAGTAGACACGAGCGGGGTGGGCGGGTTCTGCCTTCCAGCACGTTCACATGAGAACTAGTGGGCAGTGTAGGTCTTCCTATGGCGACGAAGCTAGGCGGTGTGTGCCTGTGTGTGAATGGGGGAGGGGGAGGTCCTGAATGCCGAGAGGGCACCTACTCCCGGCAGCCGGCTCTTGGGGATGCAGCGGCCACGCACACCGAGGAGTGGTCTCGGGACATGGCCGGGTGGAGGCTTTAAAGGTCAAACCTTCCCGGTGCACGTGCTTTTCCGGGCTCACGGAGCACATCTGGCCAACGAGCCCCCAGCACGCAAACCAACATGCGGGGAGCTGTCACTCCAGCCTCCACGTGGGATACACCCTGTTGAGGTGCTTTTGTTGTAGGTTCAGGGCCGTGGAAAGGACTCAGGTCACAGGATCCTGCCCCGCCTCCCACCTGCGTCCTCACACGCAAAGGCCGCACGAGTGACATGGGGGTCTTTCCTCCAAAACACGAGACAGTCCCTGCAACAGGCGAGCTCGGCGGCTGCTTGACTCCCAGCCACGGCGCAGGCTGGACGGGCATCGCTCCTGTGAGCTGTCTGTCCCTATGGTCTCTCTGGCACGTCTGAAAAGTTGTTCTCTGACCGGTTTGGCTCAGTGGATAGAGCGTCGGCCTACGGGCTGAAAGGTCCCAGGTTCGATTCCAGTCAAGGACATGTACCTTGGTTGTGGGCACATCACCAGTAGGAAGTGTGCGGAGGCAGCTGATGGATGTCTCTCTCTCATGGATGTTTCTAACTATCCCTCTCCCTTCCTCTCTGTGAAAAATCAATCAAATATATAAAAAACCTCATGTAACAACCGACAGCCAGTCAGTAGCGGACGGCAGTGTGGAGACGAGGCCTAACAAGAAGTGAGTGGCTCAGTCGGTGTAAGAACCGCCTGTCCTGCCTCACCATAACCACAGATGAAAGCCCACGAGGACTTCTTTCTCTCTCTCCCTTTTGTGAAGAGTCCACACACAGGACGTGAACAGACAAGGCCCAGAGATTTCTACAGGATTGATAGTGGCGCCTGCTCTTGCGCAGGCCACACGTTTTCTTTAAAAAGTGACTTTCTTGAGTAACAGGGACCAGCGCTCTTCCGAGAAAAGGTGACTCAGGCCCGGAGGGGAAGTGCTGGGAAAAGGAGAGGCGCTCAAAAACCCGGGGTCAGGACCAGAGGGTGGGATTAGCCTCCGGAAACAGGAAGCACTCAACAAGAAACGCAGAGGGGAGCCCTCTCCTTACAGTAGCATCCCGGCCAGCGCGGGTAAGAGAATTTCCTGAAGTCACCGCTTCTCCAACACCAGAGCCACCACTGCTCCGTGCAGGCCCCGCCCAGGGGTGCCCGAGGCAAGCGATGCCTCCTCGTCCGGAGGGCAGGGAGGACTGGGGGGAGGAGCGCAGCAGGCGCCACCCTGACCGGGACCAAGGCTCCCAGCATCCCCTGCACCGCGCAGGCCTCGGTGGGCACGCACGACAGCAGCACAGCACGCCCGTGGGGTCCTCCCAAAAGTGCCAAACTCACCCACCGGTGGGGCTCAGTCACTGAGCGTCAACTTATGAACCGGGTCTGTCAGCCTGCGGCAGACTGAAGTTTCCCACGTGGGGTGGTCTCACTGGGGACCTGGCCATAGCCAATGCCTATAAGAAAGACTAAGGGACTGGGAAAACCACCTGTTCCAGGTTCAAGTTCGGGTCCGGAGACCAGGAGAGAGTGGCCTGGCACCGGGGTCCCCGAGCGTCTGGTCAAACAAACTCAGTCAACACAACTGCCGGGCCTCCCCCTTTCCTGACACCACACGCACCCTCCCAGCCAGACCACCACCTCCTGCCAAGCGGGTGTAATTCCGAGAAGTGGGAACTGTCTTTACAGTGGCTGGTTTGACACGTCCTTCCCACAGGGAGAACGTCTGGCCACAGCCTGAGCGAGGAACCGAAGGAAGGGCCCTTGGCTCTCGTCTGTCCCCCTTGTCCACGCCCTCCCTACCTCCTGTCGCGGAAAGGGTTCATGGAGGGGCCGGAGCCCCGCCCGTGAGAGCACGTCCTGGACTCAGCTCGGCCCGGCCCCGCGAGGAGAGCGGGCGGGATCGGGTTCCGCTCGCCCCGCCGGGGCCGTTGTTTGTTGGGGCCTGAAAGCCAGCAGAACTACACCCGCTGCTCCGAGCCCCGTTCCCAGGCTGATAATGCTTTTCAGGGAAGGCCCGGGGCTGCCAACTCCCCGCCCGCGGCTCCTGCCCTGGCCTTCGGTTCACAGCGAGCAGACAAGTGCCTCAGGCCTCCGTGCTCCCGCGAAACGGGGTGCACACGAGAGAGGACCCCGGAGCCGTTCCCCAGCGGAGCAGTCAGCACTAAAGGGACACCATTCTGGTGAAAGAAAGGCCTGTTTCTTGCAGGGCCCCGGACTCTCCTATCGCCCCGCTTACACCCTCAGTGTACCTGCCTCCACCCGAGCAACCCTCTGTGAACTCGCGCCCCGAGCTGTCTTCGGGGAGAAGGCCCCTGGGAAAGGGGTCGTTTCACGCTCCCTGGGGGAGAGGAGAGGAGCACCAGCCCGTTCTGCTGGGAAAACGCGCTGTGCGGAGGGGCGGTTACAGGCCGACTTCCAGTTCCTGCCGCCGGCTGTTTCTTGCAGCCGGAAAAACCTGTCTGGACAGCCCTGACCCAGGGACCTTACAGAATCTCGCCATTCCAGAAAGTTCACCGAGGCTGTTTCCCACAGGCGATCACCAGGCCTCCGTTCCCAGGAGTGGCACTGACTGTGACCACCTCCTGTCCCCCCTCACCCCGCTCGGAGGAGCACAGGCCCCGTATCCCACTCCCAGGTTCTGGAAGGCTCTGGAAGGCCTCTCCTATTCTATGTGTGACCAGAACCTCCAGCAGGGATCCTCCGTGGCCCGAGCACCCCTTCACCCAGTTCAGGCACCACGTGGAGGTTTAGGGTCTGCTAACCGGGTCCCTGCCCAAATCAGCAGGAACGCAGTGGCCGGGATTAGAGAGGCTTTGTGGTATCATGTGCCAAAAGCAGTGCCTCCCCCCTCGAGCATGCCAGAGAGGGGGTGTGGGGGGTCTGGAGTGGGGGAGCCGGGAACATGAACCTCTGAGGAGAGGTGGGGAGAGGAGGCCCAGTGGACACGCGGGAGCCAGGACTGCGAGGAACAGCATGCGGCCTGGCCGTGGTCTAGTCTGGGCTCCGCGCTGGGCTCTGCCGCTCCGCCCCGCGTACGGAGGCAGGAACCCAGGCCAAAGGGCGAGGCTTGGCACAAAGGCCTGAGGGCAGTCCCCGGGCGCCGCACCCTCGGCTCTGCAGCCTGGCTCTTCGGGGACCCGCCCTGACGGCCGCCTGCATTCGAGAAGCTTCTGATGGAAGAATCTAGACTTTAGGCTCAGGAGCCACCTCACTGACTCAGACGGTGTTTTCTGTGAGCGTCTCAGCAGGAAGGAGGCCTGTGTGCGCAGCGCGAGGCCACAGCGATGGGCACAGGAAGTCAGGGGAGCCGGCCCCTTAGGAGCCCTCGCCTGGCCGCTCCATGCCCAACAGACACACTCACCTCCCGGGGTCATGGGGGGCAGAGGACCCGGTGGCCTGTGTACATACAGGCTACTGTTTACAGCCTTGGGGTCCCCATCAGCCCTACAAATGCTCCCGGTGGGATGGGCACAAGCCTCCTAACCGCCAGGCTGCCTGGGAGGTGGCTCTGGGGGGCCGGCACCCCAGTTGTGGGAGAGCCTCGGAAGGAATGGGGTGAGGTCACAGACCCTACTGGTCTCCCCACTGGACCCTCAGCTCATGCAACAGGCGCCGGTAAAAAGGTCGCACAGACAGGCGGGCAATGACGCACGCTCCGAGGCGGCCGCCACAGCCGCCCGCCCGCCAAGACCCACCCCCGGGGCCGGCGCAGCCCGCACGCATACCTCCCAGGTCCTCCTGGTCCCCGGGCCCAGGCCCCAGCTAAAGGTCACTCTAAAGTTCAACTCACTTGTCATCCTTCTCATAGATGTTCAGCCCCAGGGCGTCCACTCCGAGCCACAGGTCGGTGCCTTTCTTGTTTTTGATCTCAAAGTAGTTGATGCCGTACATCTCCAGGTCCTGGGCGATCTTCAGGTACTCCAGCATGGCGCTGTCTCTGCTCGGGGGCAGACACGCCATGGTGAGCGGGATGTCCCGGGCGGCCCGGGACGCAAGCAGGTCCCGTGGACGGCCAAAGCCAGGCGCTCCAGGGTCTGCCGTGCCTCGGCGGCCCCACCCCGACCACTGGCCCCCCTCACTGGCACCCTCACGCTCTGAAGGAACCAAACTGGCTCAGCTCTTCTCTGGACACAGATGCTCCCGTTTCATTTACTGCCAGGACCCCGCTCTCTCGCCTGCGGGGTCCCACCGCGTGCCTCGCCAGCAGCCACGGCTTAGGCCGCGAGTTATTTCCCTCCACGGAGGCAGCGAGGCTCGGACAGGAAGCTCTAAGGACACGTGTTTCTGAAGCCCGAACTACAAACGGCCTTTGAGCCGGAGCCTACACGGCCCACGGCCGAGACGAGGATCCTGGGAGAGCAGAGACTGGCCATTTCTCACACAGAACAGCAAGTGTTTCTGGCTCAGGGCGGCCACTCCCGGCCAGTGAAGAGCCAGCCCCTCAGACAGAGGAAGACAGTCTGATGCTGAGGAGCAGCGCCCGCCCCGACTAAAGGGACGTTTTGGACACAGAGAGGGGTCAAGGCTTGACGGCCTCACCTGACCTGCCGCTGCCCGCCCCAGGCAGGAGCACCTGCAGTCAGGGA
Organism: Lasiurus borealis; assembly: GCA_004026805.1. NCBI lineage: Eukaryota > Metazoa > Chordata > Mammalia > Chiroptera > Vespertilionidae > Lasiurus > Lasiurus borealis. The sequence goes on from PVJN01047272.1 coordinate 9,579, forward strand.
GCCTCCCTCTGGCCGCTGGCCACCTCCCGGGGCCCTCCCTGGAGCCCCCCCAGGCAGACAGCAGGCAGCCACTCACTTGAGCATCCCGCGGTGCTCCGCGTGCCACACCTGGATCCGGTCCTCCCACTGGTCCCTAGTGAGCTTGTGCTGGTCCATGACTCTGGGTGGCGGAGGAAGGCACAACACCGTTACCCCAGAGGTGGGCTGAGAGGTGGGGGACTGTGTCCCCCTCACGCAAACCTTCACTTTTTCTTCAGATCAAAGCACCACAAAGTGCGTCTGTTTCCGCTTCCTGACTTGGGACCAGCTAAAATCTGAGGGCACACTCTGGAAGGAGGCAGACTCAGCCCTGCTACAAAAATTTAAAGGGCACTTTATTTTAAAAGGCCTTTTCTGCCCAAAGCGGTCACGTATGTGATCATCAGGGACCAAGAACAGATTTAAGGGGGGCCACGCTATCACACCCCGGGAGGAGTGACGCAGTCGAGCCGTGAAGAATGACTCCTCTGTAACACCCTCAAACAACACGGCGCCACAGCCCCCCGAGGGCCGGTCCCCTCCCTGCTGGTGCTCAGCCCCCGCTGTTCGGGCATCACCCGCCTCAGGGGGCCACCCGACATGCGAGACCAGAGCCTGGGACAGCCGGGCACGCGACCGCCACCTGCCAGCGAGGAGCGCGCCCTGGACGACGTCCCTGTGTCTCTGCGGCGTCCCCTCTGCCCGCCGGCCTGGCCGCTCACCTCTGCGGGATCAGCCGCTCGGAGCTGAGGTACCCGGACTTGTGCATCTCCTTGTTGTAGTCTCCAAACTTGGCCTGCACGGCGTAGGAGCCCAGGAGCACGGCCGTCTCCGGGGGGCAGTAGATCTCATCGCTCAGAATGCCCTCCTTCACTTGCAGGAAGAACAGCTTCTGCGTGATGTCCTGGATGAGCTCCTCAGACACGTCTTCGGGGAAGAACTTGGCCCTGAACTTGAACTGCAGGGGATTCTCCTTCCTGACCTCCTGGGCCGACACCTGCACAGCAGAAGGCGGACGCTCACAGCGCGCTCAGGAGAGAAAGCCCCGCCCCCCGCACAGGCGGCCACCCACGGCTCAGAGGCCCTGCAGGCCAGTTTCAAAGGCACCGCTTATTCTGAAAGTCACCTTTACATGTAAGACCCAAAAAAGTGCCACCACACACCCTCCCTGTGCAGGAAGCCTAGTACCAGTGGGGCCCAGTCTTCTGGGGCTGGGGCGATGGAGAACCCCAATTTGGAAATACCTCTCTACGAGCCTAGAACCCGGAGTCCGGCCACGTGGCCATCCAGCCCTGGACCACGGAGCTTACTTTTAATAATTCCTCCCGCCCCTCCTCCTCCACGGCTCCCACCGCCCCTGCTGCCATGTAATTCGGGAGGAGAGCAGGGTTTGGGAAAAGGGACATTTTCCAAATTGTTTGCAGAAAACACGTTTTGCTTCTTGCTGTTCTTTATAATTGTTACTGGAATGATCCCGTCTTTAGAGTTGGGAGGTAATCTATCACAGGCTCCGACAAAGCAGTAACAGGTTCTTGCAAAACAGTGGGTGATTCATGGCTTAGCAGATTAATAATCGCCCTGAAAAAACAGCACGAAGGTGGCTAAATGCTGAGAATTAGTCATCACACGCTCAGTGAGCGAGCGGTGAGGGGAAATGCCAGATCCTATTTCCATTTCCTGGAAACCGGGCACCTTTTGGTCTGTAAAAACTTTTGCACAAGTAAAAAGGACAAAAACCAAAGTCAGAGAAAGTCTCAGCTCCAGTGCCCGCGAGGAGGTCGGCGCCAGCGACAGCGCGGCCAGTCTGCCTCACCTTCTTGTCCAGCTTCAGCCACGTGGGGAAGCCCTTGTTGTCCACGTACTGGAGGCCGAAGTACCACACCTCCCGGAGGCCGATCGTCTTCACCACCTGCGAGGGGAGGGGCACAGCCATGAGGAACGGGAGGTCAGTGATGGAGCAGGCGCCGGCGGCCTGGTCACACCGGGCAGCTAACACAGGCTACGAACCATTTATTATTGTATTGATTTTTTTACAGAGGAAGGGAGAGGGATAGAGAGTTAGAAACATCGATGAGAGAGAGACATCGATCAGCTGCCTCCTGCACGCCTCCTACTGGGGATGTGCCCGCAACCAAGGTACATGCCTTTGACCGGAATCGCAGCTGGGACCTTTCAGTCCACAGGCCGACGCTCTATCCACCGAGCCAAAGCAGTTAGGGCTGAACGATTTATTTTTAATATGAATTGGAGCTGATTCTGGATTCACATTAAATCTTATAAAATCTCACTCCTGCTCAGCTCCCCCATGCGTTGGTTCCCGAGTCACTGCTGAGTGACCGCGGGTGCCACAGGCGTGCTGTCGCCGCCAGGTGTGCCCAGGGGAAGGCGTGGAGTGTTGCCGGCGTGGAGCAGCGGCGCGCTTGGCTCTCCTCCGGCTCCGGCCTCGCAGCCAGCTGGCCGGGGACCTGCGTCCGGGAACGGGGAGCCAGCAGCCGGGAAGACAGGAGGCAGGTGGTGGCGCCCTGCCAGGCAGGGGCGGAGCCTCGCGTCCCACAGCCCAGGGAGTCACACTGACCCGCACAGCGACTTCACCCCGGTCACCGCGAGGCTCTCACTGGGGAGTTCGTTCTCCCCGTTACTAGAAAAACCCTCTCCGTGGCCCCGCCAGCTGGTGAGTGGGGCTCGGCCTCGCAGTGCAGCTGCGGGCACCTGTGGGCACCATGGAGGCCAGCCCAGAGCCGTGCTGTGCGGTCTGCAGCCAGGATGCCCAATGGTAGGCTCCCAAGAGCAAGGCCCTTCCTGTCCTCAAATACCTCTCCGCCATGCTCAGAGGGAAAGACTGCGCACGCTGGTGACGAGGGACCGGGGACCTGGGCGCTCGCTCTAATCAGGTGGGAAATGCCACGTCCACTCCTGCCCGAGCTGCTTCCCGCCGGGGCACAGAGGCCTGCGAGAGCTCCAGGAGCCTGCGTCACCCGCCCAGACCTCCCTGCTCCTCTGCCCTCTGCTCCCCAAAATGAGGAGGCTGAGAGGAAGGAAGTCCGGCCCTCACACAGCGCCCTCCTCCCACGTCTTCCATGAATCCTGGTGTCCTGTTTTCACGGCCAAGTGCAGTGAAAGTGAATTTAGAGACCGGAGTTCTTAGGCCCAAAGCCGCTGGTTTCTCATTCCTGCAAACTTCCACCTCCTCCTGTGGATGTGAGACCCGCTCTGCCTTCCTGTTTGGCTCGCTTCAAAGTTACGCAAGAAAGCCACATTCCAGCAATCACCCTCTCCATCCGGTCTCTCCCTCACCCCCCACCGCAGCCTGGCCTGGCCCTCCCCGCTCAGGAGCCCCTGTGGGAGCTCAGGGCCACAGCCCAGAGTCCTCTCTGCCTGGCAGATGTGACAGCCCCTTCCCACAGCGTCAGACTCTGGGACCTCCGGGGGACAGAGCCCAGACGTCACTCTTGGTGAAAAAGCCTGGTGCCTGCTCTGCCACCTGGCTTCTGACGTGACCCTACCACCCATTCAGGAAAGCTCCCCCTCCGTGTGCTTCACAGCCCTGCTTCTGTCCTGACGTGTTCCCAAATGACAAAACGCACTGAGTGGCCAAGGTGATGGTGATCTCTGAACGCATAAAATCTGGCCAATCAGTGTTATGTCCTATATAATAAAAGGCTAATATGCAAATTGTTCCCTGGATCAGGAGTTCGACCAGCAGGCAGGCTGGCCAACCGCCCATGTCCCCTCCAGGCTGGCCGGACCCCACCCATGCACGAATTCATGCACTGGGCCTCTGATATATATACACACTGAGTGGCCAGATTATTATGCGTTCAGAGATCATCATCACCTGGCCACTCAGTGTGGACTCAGAGGGCCTTCCTTTCTCCATCTTCAGCAGCAGCGGGAAATACTCCTGATGGTGGGGACACTGGCAGTCACCCAGCAAAACTCTGTCCTCGCCCCTCGGGACACCAGTGGTGGGCAAGTGACCGCGGCTTGTCAGAGACCTGCGTCCTGCATGGCCATTGGTTGTGACACGCTCGTCAAACCGGAGCCCCGGACTAGGACCCAGTCTCTGCCCGCAGGGTCTGCGGTGGCTGCAGAGACTTCACGGGGCAGAGAGGAGAGGCCAGACTAACGCCCGCCTCGTCCACCTTCCTAACATGAGCTTCCCAGCTCTGCTTTAAAACGAATCGCTGAGCCGAAACCGGTTTGGCTCGGTGGATAGAGCGTCAGGCTATGGACTGAAAGGTCCCAGGTTCGATTCTGGACAAGGGCATGTATCTTGGGTTGCGGGCACATCCCCAGTAGGGGGTATGCAGGAGGTGGTTTGATCGATGTCTCTCTCTCATCGATGTTTCTAACTCTATTCCTCTCCCTTCCTCTCTGTAAAAAAATCAATATAATATGTTTTTAAAAAACCAAATCGCTGAGGTCAGCCTGCTGCTCGTTAAAGACCAGGACTGTCGGTGACCGGGGGACACAGTGGCTGCAGGCACAGCTAACACGGCACCGGGCCTCCTCCCCCGTCTGCACCCCTGGCTCTCAGTCAGCTGGCTCCATGAAACATCTTCAAGATTCCCTTTCAGGCAAAACCTTTAGAATTTCACCCCGAGTCCAGCCCCACCCCAGCAGTAACTGTCCTGATCCTGCGGGCGAGGCAGCACCGGAGAGCGGAGGTGTGTCCCCACCCCTGCAGGCACTGGCAGGCCTGTGCCCCTGAACCCCCCGGGCTGCTACAGGGAGGGAGGGGGGCCCAGGGCAGGGACTGGGCGATGAGAGGACGCCCCATCCAGCAGCGGGGAGTCACCGCAGAGTCTAGATCTGCTGGTCTTACCGCCCCCCACATCTCCCCATCAGCACGCACCCCACTTCCGGGTGAGTGCGGGGCCTCAGCCAGGCAAGCGCAGCTCAGGGGCTGCACATACCCCGCCTGCGGCCCTGGACCTCGGCCGGAGCAGCACTGCCGGCCCAGAAGGCAGGCCTGGCCTCTAAGGGACTGTCCCAGAGGAGCTGCCGCAGGTGCTCGCCGTTCCCGGAGAAGACCCCGAGTTCACCTCCGGCTGTGAGAGGGAAGGGAGCCCCAGGAACGTGAAGGCTCCGTGTGGCCCTGCTCTGGGAGGAGCGTCTGAGCGAGCTCACGGCCACAGAGCTGGGGAGAGGCCACCCGGGAACCGTGGCCCGCTCGGTCCCTCTCGGCAGAGGGCGGAGTCTGACCTCCACTGCACCCCACCCCCACACTGCTGGCAAGCAGCCAGGTGACCACGAGGGCCAGGGCAGAGGGAGGCCAGTGTTCTGGGTGCGGCAGGGCGGGGGAGGGGAGGGGAGCCGGCGTGCTGCCTCCCCCACGGGCACCGGCAGGCCTGTCGCCCTTGGGCAGCTGGGAAGCCTTCGAGGTCCCTGAAGTCGCCCTCGGACCGTGAGCAGGGCCCCTGGGGAGGGACATGGGCGGCTCCGCAGAGAAGCGGGCAGAGCACCGAGGAAGGTGCGTCGCAGAGAGAAGGACTCCGGTGCGCAAACGTCTTTCCAAACGGGATTCTCAGTTCCCGGAGACCCACCTGGTCGAAGAGCTGCTTCCCCGTGGTGTTGGGCTGGATGGCGAACTCCAGCTCCGCGTCCATGGTGGTGACGCGGACATTGATCTGGAAAACACGCGGGAAAAATCACACTTAGCGAGCATTCTCTTCTCTTTTAAAAATACATTTTACTGACTTCAGAGGAGCAGGGAGAGGGAGGGAGAGAGAAACATCAATGAAGATAAGAGAATCACTGATTGGCTGCCTCCTGCACACCCGCTACTGGGGACCAAGGTGGCAACCAGGCATGTGCCCTGACCAGAATCAAATCGGGACCCTCAGTCCGCAGGCCGGTGCTCCGGCCACGGAGCCACACCAGCAAGGGCGGGTGGTTCCCGAGCTTCCCCTGGAGCGCCTCGCAACATGGCAGGTGGCTCCTCTCCACCGCCATCAACAGTCTCATCAGCACACACACACACACACACACACACACACACACACGCACATGCACACGCACGCGTGCACGCGCACACACACATGCACACGCACACGCACCCCGGCTGACAGAGGTAACTGATGCGTCTCAGCGTGTGGCTGGGCCCGAATGCAGGCCTCCCCATGAGGACGCACAATCACTCAGGTCTGTGCCCTTTTTCTACAAACCCTCTGACTACGGCTCGTGCATTTCCCACGTACCACCTCCTCCTGACCCCCAACAGCCAAGTGAGGAGAATTCAGACCAGGAGAGGACGGGAGAGGATGGATGCGGCGGGCAGAAGCAGTTTCACTGCTGCTCATATGGAAATCAGGTAATTTACAAGCAATAATCCGAGAATAAACCTTAGTGACCAGTGGCCACCCGTGTGACCTCAGGGGGTGTTTACCCTACGGGGTTTCTCCCAGGGGTCTTGGCCTTCGGGCAGCCACATCCGTCTGCGAGACACCTCCCGTCCTGCCCAATGGCCAGAGCCTGTCCACACAGTGCCGCC